>JAFLJL010002962.1:12500-27500 GCA_018398815.1 Conus ventricosus
CGCACGCAGGAGCACGCACGCACGCACGCACGCACACACGCACGCACCGCACACACACACACACACACACACCCCAGAGACACGTGACAAGGATGGCGGACAGTGAGGCACCTTTTCGGTTCGGGGCATCTCAAAAATTTCCCGCAAAACTCCATCAACATGACTAGACGACTCGATCAGAAGTCTACGGCCAGCCACTTCTCAAGCAACGACACGAAGTAACGAAAAACAGAAAAACGGCGCCCCCGAAAGGTGACAGCAAAGAATGCCTCCTCAAAGATGCCCTGAATCGATCAGCAACAGAAAGCCGCTCAGCGTGCAAGTCAAGGGGATGGAGGAGACGAACCCTCGCACCCGACAGAAGACACCTCCATAATTGTCGCAGAGACGTCTGATAAAAGAGATGAAAAAGCATGATCGAGTCTCAACAGAACGACTAGCTTCTCTCGACAAACACTGTACTCAAGCCAGACTGAGATGGATTCCTAGCCATCGAGTCAGAGATTAAACGTTTTCACATCAAAAACAGACACGATACCACAACAGACAAACAAGCTGACCTCCTCATACTCTTCAGTTCATATGCGACGTTGCAAATCATGCCTGCCCTGCTTCTCAACCCCAAGAGAGCATCACCATCATCTCCAGAGAGAAGGAGGGTGATGAAATCAAATCAAAAATCCAAAAGAAAAGGAAGGAAAGCCGCAGAACAGAACCAGATAAAATGGACGTCCGAATTTCATGACGAAAAAAAAGAATTCACACAGGGGAAGAAAACACCGGACCTCAGTCCGTTCAGAACAAAAAAGAACCGAAACAAGACTCCCGAACGTCGTAACTTCTTCATGGTTCGTGTATCCGGGAGGGAGCTGACAGGGAACGACGGGCCTTTTTCTGGTTTTGAGGCTCGACTAGCCGAGTATTGACCTCAGGAGACCGTACTTTGGCCTTCATTCAAATCTGTTACACTGCGAAAAACCACCCGAGGCAAGTAGTTCTCCAGTGTGGGGGTTAAACGACCTACAGACAAAAGAGCCCCAAGACATGTCAGCAAAGAGTATACTTCCATTATCAAAGCATTTTTGCCACCAGCCATTCCCAAACGTAAAGGTTTGTGGTTAGTAAAGTTGCTCCAAAGATCACAATCTGGAATTAAGCGAAGAGGTTTTTTTTTACATGCTCTAACTAACCCTCAGATCTGTTTTGGAATCAGAATGTGTCCTTTGTTTCTCAAAACAACCTACCAACAACAACAGGGCACTCTGAGACATCCTCCATCCTACACCTCGAGGGGTCACGTGTATCTCGGCACGAAACCTCGTTGGAAGTGCACGTTCTCGTAAATTCTTCTGGGGAGGAAGCCGAGGACAGGACCGTGAGTTTGTCTAACCTCGGACAGGCCGGAAAATATCCAACCTTAACAGAGGGACACCAGCCCCCTCCCTGGATACCAAGGTCCCTTGGTTCAACGCGTCCAACATGTTCGACGTGTTGAGTAGCACAGTTGGTATTAAACCAAAGGACAAAAGAGACTGTTGATTTTAGTTTCTGCGGACTCACAGTTCAAGATCCACTGTTTACCCCTATCTTTGAGTGACTATCATTCGCCATATTTCTTGTTTTTTTTTGTCAAAGCCCTTTTATTGTAGATCTATAGTCTGTTGTCAACTTTTTGTGGAAATTGTGCATATTTATTGTATTTATGTTACTCTTATCACATTATCTTCTGTTGTTGGTGTTGCTGTATTGTTTAGCAATTTCGTATTTATCCTCACTGTAGTCCATTCTTAATCGCAAGGGCCTGTTGAGACAACACAGCGTATCAGGAGGGGACAAAATGCGAAGACCATGGAAAGGCAAACTTAATATTCAAACTAATGCCGGAATTGTGATCAAATTTCCACAAATCCTGGACAATCTTGGCTGCAGCATCTATCATAAATAAGTACCATGTTTTAGCCTTCCAATCTCTAAATGTACGCAACCAGAAACTCCCACTTACCTTAAGGGATACTTTTCTCTCCAATCTATCCAATCTAGCGAATGAAAAACGGGAAAACTCAACACAGCTATTTATATCCAAGATGGTTCTGGCTAACAGGCAAATTTTACCCCCCTTCCAACCAGATACTAGAAACACTTAATGCCTGTGCCAGGTCGAGTGAATTTAATGGAATCGCTGATTATTAGAATAAAGTTTCGTGTATCTAGCCAACTGGTCCATCGCACACGAAGAACACGGAGATAGTGGCTTATCGCGTCTCGATTCAGGGATCCGAAAGATAAATGCTGTAGGTTAACGTGGGCGAATTTACTGCTCTTCTCCCTTTTGGGACAAGGTTTGCACTGTTCGGCAGGTCTATCAATAAACCGTTTCGTCGAAACTGTTATAGATTCTTGCTTTGTATCAATCACTAATGGGCGTCGAGTGTACCTAGGCATACCAGGATTATATCGAACAAAAGCCATCTGCCGATCGATTTGTTCACTTATATCACCCGACTATTGCATGCACCAGTGGAAAGGGATACTGACCACCCCCCCATCGCCCGCATCCCCCTACCCCCCTCCCACCCCCCTCCCGCCCCCCACGGTCCCCCCACCCCCCACGTCGCCCCTCCCCCCCACCTCGCCCATCCCGCCCCCCAACTTCCCCAACACCCCCCCATCAACTTTAACACCCCCCAACCCCACGCCCCCCTTTGATATCGCGTTTAAATGACCAAACCTAGTAAGTCAGGATTCAGAGAAAAAGATTAGATTCCTTAATAGAATTACAGAAATGCGGCGCATTGGGACAAAAATTTGAAAGATTGTTGTCAATGCATAACTTTGCAAACGCACTTCATCAGTCGGATAATATTGATAGGGTTTTATGCAACCAATTTACCTGAGATAAGCTTAATTTAGTACGCCGCTGGCATTCATCAATACGCATGTGCCACTCCAATGAGATAAAAATAATTATTAGGCAGCATGTTTGGGTTGGGAAGAAGCTTGCGCAGAGGCTAACCCATTAAGGACAAAGAAGCCTTTACTGAGTAATCTCAAAAGACATAAAGAGAAGGCAAGGAAAAACACAAAAAGATGAAGAAGGCACAACACAATACCTAAGCACATAGAGTAAACCGAACAGGCTCCAAACGGCAGTTAATGGTCCTAAGTTTTGTAAAAACCGAAGTTTCTGTTCATGCAGATCTTCAGAATGTTTGGTGGGAAAAAAAGTGTAAGCGACAGGATATTTGCCAAAAATGGCGTAGTATGCCTTCCCGACAGAATATCCAGTACATATAAACAATGCAGAAGAATTTCCTTTCTACTCCACAAAATGCCGAAGCTTTCTCCGAAATGTTTGCAAATGCGAGTTGCAAAGAGGGCTTGTTCAGAACAAGACAGAGTTTTTCGGACAAGGAAAAGAGATGACTATCGGTACCAGTGAGATAATAGATACCAATGATCCGCGATAGGAAGCGGATAACAGCCCTATTTTATCCAAATGCCCCAGTCCCCTCTTTAAAAGAAATTAGGGTGGAACGAAGTGCTTCATTTGTTCTCAGTGGAACTATAAAAAGAATTCAGAAGCGTAGGCCCCCTGATGGAATGGTATCAAATGAATGTACTTTCAAACATTTTACCTGCTGAGGTTTTCGTTAGAACTTCTCACCGATTAGTGACCGGGATAAGATTGTGAGGTCGTGTGCGAAAAATTCCACTTAAAAAAGGAAACAGAATTATTATTGTTCCCCCATTCACTAGGGCTTGCCTCTAACCACAAATCCGAATTAAACACGTTATCGGGCCATAGCTCAGACCGTCCACATCACGGGGCGGCCGAAACTGATGGGGGTGAAAAAATAATTTTAAAATCGATTCCTTCCACTACATGCGAAACGAAACAATATCAGTACCCATACAACAAGCAGGTCTTTGTAAAGGGGCAGATCAACCATCGATCACCTTACCAAATTAACCAACCCAACTTACACCATCAGGTGGCAAGAAAGAAACAAACGTATGGGCTACTCTTCTTTGCATAATCCCAAAAAAGACGTCGATCACAAGTATGGCCACTCCTCAGACTACTCTTATCATTAAAATCCATTGGACTTCTCAGGGTTGGGCCTTGTACGCAATTAATTTCCAAGCTTTTTAGCGGGGAGCAGAAGAAAAAGCCCTGGCAGACCCAAAAATAGGATCCCACCACTTACTCGCTGAAAGATTAAACCAGACTTTCATATTGTGGGAGTGAATTCCTCACAAGGATCAGTAAAGTAGCACCAATTTTTAATAACTTTCAACATATTTGTGCCAGCAATGATCCTAACCACTATCTGTGGTCTCTTAATCATGTTGAATAGGTTTTCAAATATGACTGATGATATGCCTAGCAATATGGCATGAAAGTGACTAGAATGAAAAACTGACAACCGCACTCCCAATGAGCTCGCTTAAATTTCCACTAAAATAATCGGTATTCAACGAGAACTTGATAATATAAATGGTTTTATGATCTCGAAAATGGTTTGTTGCATTAACTTGTGTCTCCAGAGAAGAATACTCACATATGACTGCTTGTATGACATCGGTTAAGCGAGTCGAAGAGAGTATTTTGCATACTTTCATGTCAACTAGAGGGTCAGATCTCCCTCTGCCAGTCTGTGTAACTTTATAGGGAGTAATCTTTACATCAAAATTGGTCATGGAAAGAGCATTTTAGGAATAGTCAATGATGCACCGCTACAAAACGAGTTCGAACTTCCTACACACATTGTCTCAGCCACGACCACGTTGGGGGACCAGGACATTTCCACTCTTATACATCAGAGTCAACAGCGCACTCAGTTAAATTCCGTTTCAAAGTAAACTCTGCCCAAGAGGTATTCTTCTCAGCCGCGCAAAAATCCCTTGTTAAAAAATGCCCAGTAAGTATAGACAGTAAAGGCTAATAAACTTGCCATTGAGTACCTCAGTATATACATCTTCATTAAAAACAATAAGCTGTGAATATTGGCTTCTATTACCTTTTGATGGAAAATATGAAACTTGCAGTCATCTAAATACTGACCTAAGGAGTACGTGAGTTCCAACTTAATTATAATGCAGTGTGCGATTACAATCAGACACGGATTTTCCCCAAGAGCAAAAGTCGGTTTGCCTCTTTAGAAACACTCGACACTTTCACCTTATGACATTTTTCACGAGACCAGGCATCCAATAAGGGGGAAACATTTTCATCTGTGTTACTGTTCACAGTCATAGTCCTAATGGGAATCTTATCAGCCTATTTCGATACTATTATACAAATTAACGAAAAAGAGACTGGTTATTCCCACTTTAGATCTGCGCTTCTGGTTAAACGGCCTCCTATTTTTTAAGCCACTACCCGGGAGCCTTCTCTATAAACAATTTTACACCTGATGGCTCTAGCTAGATAATGTCCTGGTTGGACGCTGCATTGTAAATCCAGCCTTTTTAAACGCAGGTGAAAAAGGCTTACAGCTTTGAAAACCTTGTTTTTGCAATGATTTCCAGCAGAACATATTGCTATTTTATGATGGGCTTTGATTATGGTTCTGTCTTTGATTCTTCATAGTTTAGTCTAGTTCAGGTATTCTATTTGGTTTTGATTCTAAATCTGGTTTTAACGCCGCTTCCAGTCATGTATCCTAAACGTAACGGTGATATAATTGCAGCAATTTGTTCCATACCATCCATTCATTGTCCGCACGGCGGAAACTTGTAGCTCATTCTTTGGGTTCAGCACATGTAATATTTTTTGGTACTGAATGGGCGGACCAGAACAGCTAACAGGGTTTTTTGTCTTGTGCAATGAACATTACAAATTCTCTGGTATGTGTTAAATCTCCTTTTATCTTTATCTGGGAAAGTTAATGCCTTACTCACCCGAAACTTGTTGGAATCATGTGACAGGAACTAATGAGGCGGTTTTCATTTGTAAATTTCACTGAAAAAGAGGAATATTTTCAAAGTCAAACTATACATCCTGCAATGGTGAGTCATGTGTAAGGGAACCCCGAACACTATCATCCTGAGGTCTACATATTCAGACCTGATTGGCTCTCAGATGCACAATTCACCAGTCATGGTAGTTGGGCCGTCTGCGGTGAATGAAATAACACTGTCCATGTTATTCTACTTTGTCAGCATTTGACAAAATCATTTTGACCCACTTCGATTTGTGATTCAACGGGTAATCAGCATTCATCTTTTTAAGAATATTTTTTGAAACGATTTGCCGTATGCTGGAAGTTCGTTTTTAAAGGCCTTTTTTAACCTTTAAAACGGAGCCCAGTTGGCTCATTGATTTAAGTGTTTACAAATGTTTTGATGTTATTGTTGAAAAGATTAATCATTTTTGTAAGGGAAAATCACTGGTAGGGAGGTCAGAGATAGGAAAGATGGGAGTTGTTTTTTTTTTTATTATTATAATTTTTTTTTTTAAATTATTTTATTGTTATTTTAATTTTTATTTTTCGTCTAACACAGCATTGGTGGAAGGGTAAAAGGACGTTACAGAGAAGCAACGAACACACACACAACACACACTCACACACCACACCACACACACACACACACACACACCACACGCACCACAACCCAAATGCCGCACACAACAATAGTCCTTAAGTAAACACCATCATCTAATACAAACATATCGATACTGGAAAACCCTTCTCTTTCTCTGAACGAACATCATCAAATCCATGCTGCCTCCCTCCCTCCCCCCCCCCCCCCCCCCCAACCCCATCCCCATCCCCATCCGTTCGTCTGCAATAATTTCCTCGTTCCCAACCCATCCACCTCCCGGTCACCGACTCGCCACCCCCTCCTCTCCAAAACATCCCAAACTGGCGAGAAAAAAGAAAGGCGAAAATTAGACCTGCTGGAGAACAAGTCCAGGCAACAAGAGAACATCAATCCAGTTAAAGAGTCTGCACGGACAGAGCAAACCATTGCAGAAAATAACAATGACAGTAGTAGTAGTAGTAGTATAAGTAGCAGTAGTGGTAGCAGCGGCAGTAGCAGTAGCAGTTGTTGCAGCGGTAGTGGTGCTGGTAGTGGTAGTATTATTGCTAATAACTACAATGATAATAATGATGGTGATAAAATAATTAAAGGGAAGGAAAACGAGGGGCGGACGGAGGAGGGTATGTATGAACGTGAGAGAGAGAGAGAGAGAGAGAGAGAGAGAGAGAGAGAGAGAAGAGAGAAAGAGAGAGAGAGAGAGAGAGGCGGGGAGCCAGGTAGCAGCGGCGACAGCGAATGATTCAGGGCGGAGAAAGACAGATAACAGAAAATCTCCCAGATTACAATAAGGCCCATCACCCCACCTTCTCATGGGGAAGGGGGGGGGGCATGAGGGGGGCGGAGGGGGAGGGGGCAAAGGGAGGCACTCTTCTTTACTATCCCAGCACCAAATTTATAATGAAGGACCCGCAACGTGACAATTCCATAGAAAACAGAATTCCCGTTTCGTACTGGTCAACATGGGTTATTCCTGGACTTCGACACTTCCCTCCCCCGAAGGAGGAACGAGAGAGAGAGAGAGAGAGGAGAGAGAGAAGAGAGAGAGAGAGAGAGAGAGAGAGAGAGAGAGAGAGAGGAGACGAACACACGAACAAACAAAAGAAGGGCGGCAGGAGGGAAGAAAGGAAAGAAAGAAACAAGGAAAGAAAAATTCAAGACATCGGACAGTTATGGACTCATAATGCTTGTAACGTCTGCTAATTGTTTTCAATTGAGGTAGAAACGGAACAGAAATACAGTTACCTTTCCATATTTTTAACATGGGGGTGGGTGGTGGGGGTGAGATGAGAATCTATCTAAACGTGTACAACTGTATCAAATATCCAGCATAGACAATGTAGATTTCGAGAATTCAGAGTGTGAAACGGAAATCCTGCTTCAGGACTTAAAGGGTCATGTGTCTGTCAAAAATGAGGAAAAAGTGACTTACAGGGCCAAGGGAGCAGAAAAGACATGTACACATCACCAACAGCTGAACATTGACGATTATGGGGCTGTTGTGTTATCGGGTGAAAAATCAGCCGTTCTCTTATCTCTTCAAGCTTAAAAAGCAACATCAGCAAAACCAAGCAAACAAAAACGAGGCAAAAATCAAATCGTGCAAAAGAACATGTCACAAGTTCTCGGGTCCGCACCTTCACACACACACACACACACACACAGACACACACACACACACACACACACACACACACACACACACACACACACACACACACACACACACACACACACACGCTCGCGCGCGCGCATGCACGCACGCACGCACGCACACACACACATACGTTCACAAATATACACACACATATGCACGCGCACGCGCCACATCCCCGCAATACTTGCACAAGCATATCTACATCAAATCACGTGTATACATATAGACCCAAATGTACACACTTATAAACACACATGCGCATACGTGTGTGTACACATCACATTTTTCTACTTGGGAAGAAATAGTGGACCACAAGCATGCTTATCAGCATCAGAAATATTTTCAACAGCGCGTGGAGCAGACTGTCACCTTGTGACATACACTATATGACTCATCGTTATAAAATCAAAAAGTCAACATTTACTTTCTCACCAATTTTCACACACACACACACACACACACACACAAAACACACACACACACACACACACACACACACGGATCTTTGCTCATGTGTTCTTGGATGCGTTAGTGCATGGTTTGTTGGTATGGGGGGGGGGGGGGGGGGGGGGCAGGGAGTGGGCGCGTGCGCGCGCATATGTGTGTGTATATTTGTGAACGTGCGTGTGTGTAATGTCTGTGTGCGTGCGTGCGTGCGTGCGTCCGTGCGTGCGTGCGTGCCATACTTTCTCACCAATTTTCACACACACACACACACACACACACACACACACACACACACACACACACACACACACACACACACACACACTTTCCTTATATCTCTCTTCCTTCCTTTCTGTCTCTCTAGACAAACGATCACAAGTGGTCAGGCTCTCTGAGAAAACCATTCTGAGACCTGTGTGCATGTTGATGCTAAAGCCCGGGCCATGGGACTGGACTGTTTGACTGGTGAACACCAGAGAATGCACCCAACTACCCAACATCACCTACATTATTTGAAACATTTTCATTCCCAAGTACTGAAATGCTCAACATTTTATTCATTAATTAAAGCGTTTCATTCCCAAGTACCGAAACGCCCAACATTTTTCATTAATTGAAATGCTTCATTTTCCAAACACTGAAATGCTCAACATTTTCGTCATCATTAAAACGTTCCATTCCCGTTCAGTGACTGTTTTGTGGGCCTCAATCTGGCCCCTTTTGTCCTGTCGTCTGTCCTTGACCTTGTTTCCCAACCGTTGCAGCAAACGCTGTAGCTGGGTGTGTCTGCGTCGCTCCAAGGCCACGTTCAACACATACAGGAGCGGATTGATCGCCATGTTGAATGGCAAGACAAAGGCTGTCCCAGCAGAGCGGATGTCCTCAGGCACGACGTTGAGTGTGGGCATCAGCAGCACCAGAACATCCACCAGGAACCAGCCACAGGCGTCAGTCACTGAGATGGGAATGGTGCGGCGAGCAGAGTCCAGCTGGTGTGATCTTTGAGAGTTGACCAGAAACACGATGGGGTTGGCAAGAACGATGATGTAGATGTACACCTGACCTGCCATTGTCACTGCCATCAACAGTGTGTTCAGTATGACCACAGCATGTAACCCATGGTCATGGGCACCCAGGGTGCTGGTCAAGGGGAGAGGGACACACAGACAGCTTTGATGCTGTGACGTCCAGGGGAAGAGATGGAGTGTGGTGGACAGAATGACACCCATCCCCCAACACAGGACGCTGGAGGTCACCACCTGCCTTCTGCCCCACACCTGTAGGTCTGGCCTGGCCAGGTGAACACAGTGACCCACTGTCAGACACACCAGGATCAAGGCAGACACCGGGACACAGAACAGGTACAGAAAGCTGCACAGGGAACACCAGGGACTGTACCTCCACCACCTGTCTACCCACAGGTACTCCCCCCAGTTACATCTGGTCAGCCACACACACTCCCAACAGATACACCCCATCAGCAAGTTGGACATGGACAACTGAGACACAAAGACAGCACCCTGCTCCTCTTCTCCCGATCTCCACGCAGCAGGAAGAAGAGGTTTACTCCATTGCCCAGCAAGGTGACAGCGGCCAGGATGGCAGTCTCAGCAAGTAGAGCGGGTGATCCCAGCGGATTGTGACAGGAGGAGAGGAGAGGGGAGGGGGAGTGGCAGTTCTGGAGGTGGAAGTCTGCAGGCAAGTTCTGAGGGCAACACAGTGTGGGCACGTCTGTATGTACAGAGTGTAACAGGGAGAGGGGGGTGAGCCAGTGACGGGAGAGGTGGTGCAGGTCACATCCTGTCACGTCCAGTGTCTGTAGCTGTGGTGTGGGCAAACTGCCAGTCACCCGCTGCAGGCCACTCTGTGACAGGTTGAGGACGGTCAGTGAGGAGACCACGTTGACCGCCTGGAGTTTGTGTGGGGTTGGTGACTCTGACAATCTGTGGCCTACAAGCACTTCAGTCAGAGGGTTACTTGTCAGCAGCAACACCTTGAGATGATTCACATCTTTCAACATGTCTGTGGTCAGTGTGGGGATGAGGTTGTAGCTGACATCTAAAATGACCAAGTTGGATAACGGGGGAAGGGAGAGGGTGATGAGATCACAGCGTTGAAGAGCCAGAAACACCACATGATATGTTCCACAGACGTTCCGGCCTCAGCCCACTGTCACTGGCATCCAAATAACGCACGTCAGGAAACCTCTCTGTATTGAACTTTCTGCTGCAGTGAAAAGACAGACCCTGGCACGAGCAGTTCGTGGGACACACGTGATTACAGAACCGTTCATCATCCCTGCTGCTTACAGTGCAGGAATCTATCACACACGTGGTCAGGATGCAGACAGACATGGGAACCCCGGCACCGGTAGAACCCTGGACATGTCAACTGCTCACAGTGCATCTCGTCCTCATGACCCGGACAGTCGTTCATGTCATTGCAGAGGACAAAGACAGGCAGACAGTAACCATCACCAGGACACTGGAAGTGGGTCTGTGGACACACTGTGACGTCATTACTGCCATAATCATTGGTAGAGGATGGAAGGATTCGAAGAAAACCTTGCCAGACAGAGATACATCAAACTGAACCACTGCAGGGGGTTTTAGATGGTGATCATGATCATTATAATAAGATACATCGGAATCCATTTCTCTCAGTCTGACAGAATGTAATGATCGCCATTTGTCATTGTGATAAAAAACACAGCCTTCTTCATCGGCCAGATTTAAACATTCTGGACTAATGCTGCACCGCTGTTTATTAGAGAAACACTGAAATAGGAAACAATACCATAATGCTAATCTGGGATTCAACGAGCATGTGAAAGCCACGCTATATAAATCTCTCTCTCTCTCTCTCTCTCTCTCTCTCTCTCTCTCTCTCTCTCTCTCGGGCTGTTCCCTTTACGGTCCGCAACCGATTATCGTGAAGATGGGTAACTGGGAAGATAAGATGGAGCTTTTGAGGGACAGGGGTCTTCGAGAAAAGCTGGCAAAGACAGGGGTGAAAATGTCGAATGATTTAACAAGAAGACAGGCTCAGATTATGGCACAGGCCAGGAAAGAAAATAAAGCAGCCTTTTTTGTGAAAGGGAAGTTGATTGTGACAGACAGACGGACAGAGTTTGGAAACGGGCGGTCTGTGACATAACGGTGTGAACAGGATGAAGCGAGGGAGGTTCCCACTGGCGGTGTTGGCATCGGTGTGTGTGGACTTCTTCCTCAGGGTCAGCAGCATGACGTCAGTTCCGACACCGTTGGTTCATCTGGGGTGGGACATTCTGGCCATGGCTTTGAAGGGGTGTACCGCTCGCGGAGAGGGTGGCATTTCTTCACCGGAGCCCTGTGGCACTGGACTGGGGATGTCCCCATCTTGTGACCGGGGCCTGCCAGCGGTGTCGGCTGTCGGTGGCAGAGAGAGCAGGACTGATTCACGTGGCGGTGAGCCACGCGCGGACTGTGGGCCGCCCGCTCCGGCGCCCGCGACTCGACAAGCCAACATGCAGAAATTCTTGGCGGGACAGGGAAACACTGGGACTTCGGGAAATCGTCGTGCCCTTCGTTCGAACGTGACTGAACCATAGGACCGACAGAACCAACAGGCACCTTCAGAGATATCCTTTCTAATTTACAATATTGAAAATTTATTAAACAAATTAAATGATGTCTCGTTTAGTAATTATCTGGCCAGGTTTGATTTTGTTTGCCTAACAGAGACTTTTATGGTAACAATTTTGACTATGAGTCTATTTTCCCGAATTATGTGAAGTTTTCGGCATCAGCAAAAAAAATAAAGCACACATGGTAGAAATTCGAGGGGCGTGCTTGTTATAATTAAGAACAAATTCAAACAAATCATTAAACAAATAGATATAGATTGTAATAACACAATTGTGATTAGAATTGATAAGTGCCTATTTGGGATTAGCAAGGATATCATACTGGTAGCTTGCTACATAGTACCAGAAGGCGGACCGATTTATGAACATTTGGACTTAAAGGATGGCATCTTGATATTAGAAGAAGCATTGTTACAAAACATGCAGATAGATGACGTGATTATCATTATGTGTGGTGACTTGAATGCTAGATCATCTGATGAACAACCTGCTCTAGAAAAATGTGGCAAACTATGCATGGGATATGACTGATGATGACGATGATGATATGAACATGTGTGATGAAACAATTAGACGTTCTCAAGATTCTGCTTTAAACAAGTTTGGAAAGTCTCTGTTGGACATGTGTTTTATGCTGGATCTTTATATTCTGAATGGATTTTGTGCAGGGGATAGGGGGGGGGCATGTCACTTTTGTGTCTCAGCAAGGTAGTAGTGTGGTGGATTTTGTTCTAGTATCAGAAGAGTTATATGAAAAATGTGATTTAAAAATTGGGACAGAGTTGTTTTCTTGGCACCTACCTCTAGAAATGAAATGGCTAAGTGGGAATGAGGAAGAAGAGACGGCCTTCTAAATGGCAGCCAGAGGAAAAAGTAGTCTGGTGTGAAGAAAGTGTCCAGCATTACAGAAATGAACTGGAATCAGAAGAGTTCATAGACTGTATAGAAAGAGCAAAAGAATGTATTACCGTAGATTTGAATGAAAGTATTGAACTTTTTGTCAAGGGCCTGTACAGTGCAGCAGCATGTATGGTAAGGAACGTGTCTGGCAGGAGGAAAGAACATGAGGACTGGTTCGACAGTGAGTGTAAGAGAAAGAAAAGAATTGTGAAAAGATATCTTCAATGTTCTAGAAGGGCGAAATTGCCAGATTATAAACAACAAATGAAGGATCTGTATGTGAAAGAAAGAAAGAAAGGAATGCACTGAAATGAAAAGAATGAAGAGAACGGAGTTTGATGAAAGCAGAATAGGAAACTAAAGGATTCAATGAACGACTCTAAAGTATTCTGGAATACAATTAGAACGTGAACAGGAAAGCGATGGATTATAACGAAATACCATCCAGCCAATGGTATGATCATTTTTTCACTGTTTTTAATAATTTTGAAATATAACCCATGCTGAGGAAGATGAAAACAGAGAAATGGAGCAAGAAACTTTCGAACCTCTATTCAATGACGCTATAACCACACAGGAAGTTTTGGAAGGTATAAGCATTTAAAAAATGTAAAGAGTAGATAAAATTAGTAGTGAAATGCTGAAAAATTAGTAACCATTTAGTTATTGAATTTCTGGTGTCACTACTCAACCTTTTATTTGAAAATGGAACATTTCCCCATGAATGGTCCAAATCAATCATTGTCCCAATTTATAAGAAAGGGGATGCAAATAATGCCGATAACTATAGAGGTGTGGCTTTGACGAGTGTAGTTAGTAAGGTATATACGTATATTATAAATAAAAGACTTTCAAACTGGGCAGAAAAGGAGAAAAAATAATTGAAGAACAGGCTGGATTTCGGGCAGGATACAGTACCATTGGATCATATTTTTACATTGTGCGCTCTAGTTGAAAAATATCTTTTGAAAAATACAGAATTCTATGTAGCGTTCGTAGACTTAAGAAAAGCGTTCGATTCGGTTAATAGAAACATTTTATGGAGCAAGTTGAGGAAATATGGCATAAATGGAAAACTTTTTCAGGCGCTTCGAGGGATTTATAAAACCGTTCTAGCATCTGTTCGGGATAAATCACTCTACTCAGATTTTTCCAATGTCCACGTGGAGTAAAACAAGGCTGTCTTTTGATCCCTATTATGTCTTCGTTCATTATAAATGAATTGGCCATAGAAATTTCTAAAAAAAAAAAGGGCGACATGGAATTCAGATTATACCTGGGACCTATAAGCTATTTCTTATGCTATTTGCCGACGATGTAATTCTGTTATCTGATACGCCAACTGGTTTACAGTCACAGATAAACGCCCTGAAAGAAGAAGCAGATAGGCTTAACCTAACTGTAAATTTAGATAAGACTAATATTATAGTATTTAGGAAAGGAGGTCACTTGTCAAGAAGAGAAATATGGTGGTATGGTGATCTGGAAGTGAAGGTGACAAGCTGTTATAAGTATTTAGGTATGTTTTTTACAACTAAGCTGAGCCTAAATGTAGGGTGGGTTGAAACTAGTCATAAAGGGAAAAGAGGAGTCATTGCAATCCAAAAAACAACGAGGAAGCTACGGTCATTTGATTTGTCACTGTTTTTGAAATTGTTCGATTCACAAATAAGCCATTGTTGTTGCATGCGTCTGAAATATGGGGACTTCATCGGAATGAACATATGGAAAAAATGCATCTTTCTGGTATAAAAACGTTTTCTGAATGTGCCTTTACACACATCTAATCAGATGATGTATGGTGAAACAGGGCGATATCCGCTGT
>JAFLJL010002962.1:32500-41093 GCA_018398815.1 Conus ventricosus
TAAACAGTGAAACAGGAATTCAGGGAAAAATTGGGAAAAAGGGAAAACGCAATCGCCCAATCAATGCCAAACGGTCAGCAAAACACTTGAAGGGACAACAAAATCACCTGGTTGACGGCTCCTCTCCCCTGCCCTCTACCAACAGGAGATCGGGACACCAGACACTGGTGTGGGAAGAGAAAGGGAGATTATCAAGATATTGAACCTACAGAGGTGGATGGGACTAGTCCTGCAACACTTGCATCCAGCTCCTGAGACCGTAGGAACGAGAGGTGGCAGTGAGTTGTTCAAAGGGTGGGGAACACAGAGATGATAAGTAAAAGCTAACCCTACACTTCTAAACAATAAACACAAGCATAAAGCAAGCAATGGCATGACAATAGAAACGAAATACAATCAAATTTGTGTTCTTTTTCTTTTCAAACAATAAGCATTCAAAATAACCACCATTTTTTTTTGTTAATGGTTCGAAGCAGCCATTTGCACACTCAGTCATTCAAGAGAAGGAACCCTAAGAATGCTGAAGAACCAACACAATTTCTACGTAAAGAAGAAACAGAAGTGATCAGAGAGAGATCACCGAAGGTAATAAAACCCAAAAAAACCAACACAATATCTACGTAAAGAAAGAAACAGAAGTGATCAGAGAGAGATGACCGAAAGTAATGAAACCAAAGAACCAACACAATATCTACTAAAGAAAGAAACAGAAGTGATCAGAGAGAGATCACCGAGGTAATTGAAACCAAAGAACCAACACAATATCTACGTAAAGAAAGAAACAGAAGTGATCAGAGAGAGATGACCGAAGGTAATGAAACCAAAGAACCAACACAATATCTACGTAAAAAAAAGAAACAGAAGTGATCAGAGAGAGATCACCGAAGGTAATGAAACCAAAGAACCAACACAATATCTACGTAAAGAAAGAAACAGAAGTGATCAGAGAGAGATCACCGAAGGTAATGAAACCAAAGAATGCTGAAGAACCAACACAATATCTACGTAACGAAAGAACAGAAGTAACCACAGAGAGATAACCGAAGGGCATAATGAAACCAAAGCCCCAAAGGGAAGGAAGAAACTAGGCCCTTGTATCTCCAGAAACTTTACAAAAGGAGATACCCTATTACGATGGAGACGGGAAGAAATTGGACACAAACAGTCATACAACAAAACAACACAAAACACCCTCAATTTCTCAAATGGAAAATCTGTGAACGTGACCTATTTCTTATTAACTAGGGCAACATGCAGGGGCAGAAAAACAAATCCTATCACTAACATAATTTTAAATTTTACTGGCAAGAGAAAAGATAGACTAGGAGCTCACCAGATGTTACGAGACGGGGTTACCAAATGCCACGGATGGTGTGCAGTGTGTGTGTTTTTTGCTGTCAGACTCTCAACTGAAGACGTTTAGATGCGTGTACGACTTTTCTCTACACACACACACACCACATGAACATAGACAACCAGGCAACAAGTTAAATTTCTACTTTGTTTTCCTTTTGCTGCCTGAACCACCACATGAGAAAACAAGTGCATAATACATAATGAGGATAATAAAATATATGAATTGGCTTACGCCACGTTCAAAGTGTGTGCAACAAAACTAGGTTCTACAGAAAAGTAGTTAGAATCAAAAACTTACTGTGAGAATATTTCGACAGGGTCGCCCTGTCTTCTTCAGCTCATGTTGCTGTTGTGGCAGCGAGGCCTGGTGGGGCGACTGTTGTGTAGGGTGAACAGTTGTCAGTCAGGATCTGATTGAAGAGGGGGGGGGGGTTCAAAACCTTGATCTCTGTTCGGGCGGGGGCGTCTTGTCTTGATTTCGATGGCTTCTTAACTTTTCGTTTTGTGAGGAAGGGCTCTGTAGATAAGATCTTGGTTTCTTGGGGGCTGAAACTGGCCTGTGGCTTGTAGGTGTTCGTGTATGGCAAAAGTAGATTGGTTTGGGTGTTCCTGTAGACGGGTGGTGTGTGGTCTTGCTGTCTCGCCAATGTAGGTATTGGCAGTCTTGACACCCTACCTGGTACACTACACCACACTGCTTGGGGGGGGGGGGGGGGGTCCGTTTTGCTTTGACATGGGTCAGTTGCGGGCGTAGAGAGTTGGTGGGTTTGTGGAACACTTTGCTTCCATGTTGTTGGAAGGTCCTGGCTAGACGCTCTGAAACTCCTTTAATGTAAGGGATCCCAACTTTCACACTGTTCGTATCTGTAGAAGAAGAGTAGCGAACTCGAGGGTTGTCCCACATCCATGCAGGGTGTCCAGTAGCGGAAAGGGCAGCCTTGATGTGTTCTTCTTTCAGCTCTTCCTCCTTAGTGGAAACAGTACAGAGCTCTGTGCATGAGGGTGTTGACAACAGATCTCTTGTGCTGGGGGGTGGTTGGAGTGAAAGTGCAGATATTGGCCCAGTGTGGGTGGGTTTCCTGTAGGCACTGGCCCCCCCCCCCTGTGGTCTTGGGTTCGGGTGATGAGAGTGTCCAGAAACGGGATCTTCCCTTCTGATTCAGTTTCCGAGGTGAATTGTTTACTGTCATCGATGGAATTTAGGTGAGCGGTGCAGCTGTCAACCTCTGTTGCCTGTATGCGGGTCATGGCGTCATTCACATAGCGGTAATGCATGCTGGGAGGGTTGGCAGTTGTCTCAAGGGCTACTTTTTCAAAATGTTCCATGTACAGGTTGGCTACCACTGGAGATACTGGTAAACCCCATGGCAGCTCCTTGTTTCTGCTGTAGAACACATGATTGAACGAGAAGTAGGTGCTAGTGAGGCATAGCTCCAACAGTTCTAGCACCTGTTCTGTAGTGAGTTCACGTCGGTGATGAAGGTGGTAGTCATCCTCAATCTTCTCCCGAATGACTTGGAGAGCCTTGGGTACAGGGATGCTAGTGAAGAGTGCACATACATCATAGGAGACAAGTTTCTCCCCTGGAGCCGGTTGCTGGTTTTCCATCTTCTTACAAAGTCTGTGCTGTTGACTATGTGGGACGTGGTCTGCCCAACTGAAGGTCCAATACTTGTGTCAGGAATTTGGAGGCATTGTACATGACACTGCCACAGCTGGACACAATGGGGTGGAGGGGGGTGGGGGCGTCCCTCCTTGTGTATCTTGGATAATCCATACATCATAGGCGTGGATCCAGAAGTGGAGTAAAGTCGTTGGTAAGGACTAGGGGAGATAGAATCTTCTTTCTTCCGTTTCTTTACCAGATTGATCAGTTGTTTTTTCACTTTCTTCGTAGGGTCAGTCTTGAGTTTTTTCACAGGTGTCTGTACCACTGGGAAGGGGCTGTACTTTCTTGTTCACAGGTGTCTGTACCACTGGGAAGGGTCTGTACTTTCTTGTTGTATTCATATTTCGGTAGCAAGTATTGGGACCTGACACAAGTATTGGGGCCTGACACAAGTAAATTTGGGACCTGACACAAGTATTGGGAACCTGACAAGTATTGGGACCTGACACAAGTATTGGGACCTGACACAAGCATTGGGACCTGACACAAGCATTGGGACCTGATGCAGGTATTGGGACCTTCAGTCAGATCCTGACACAACTGTTCACCCACACAACAGTCGTCCCACCAGGCCTTGCTGCCACAACAACAACAGTAAGCCGAAGAAGACAGGGCGACCCTGTCGAAATATTCTCAAAGTAAGTTTTTGATTCTGAGTCTAACTACTTTTCTAAATGTTGAATCCAGAATCCAGAAAACCCAAATTCTTATTTAGGTACTACAGACACAACACAATTCTTTTCCCACAGCAGGCAAGGCTGGCACCCACAGCAGTGTCTTCACGGACAGTCTATGCACTTGGCCGCATCCTGCCCCAGACGCACAGTTCACACACAGGTCAAAGTCACTCACGAGAACAGTTCGTGGAGTCCTCTTCCAGGAACTCACACACAACAGAAGCATACAAGTCGTCTACCCGACGAACTTTGAAGCTCTTTGACATGTAGCTCATTCAAAGTCACTCACGAGAACAGTTCGTGGAGTCCCCTTCCAGGAACTCACACACAACAGAAGCATACAAGTCGTCTACCCGACGAACTTTGAAGCTCTTTGACACGTAGCTCATTGCTGACCTCACGGACAGCCTCTCAACGCCCCCTGACGGGGCAGAGATGGCGGCTAGGCTCGTACTGCACTCCACACCTGGCTGGCAGTGCACACACGATGTCTACTGACCTACGGTCAGTCTCTTCCACATCCTCAGGATGGAGATAACAGCTGGGCACGGGCTTGCACCCCACACCCGGACGGCAATCAGTTCCAGGTCGGACACGGGCTTCACCGACCCTGGGGAACTGATAGCTACCTTGATTATCTAGCCTACTTCCAACACATTCATCGTTCTTGTTCGTAACTAACAGTCAGGCTTCACATAATATATTTCACTGGAACTTGGGGAAAATACCCATTACAGAATCTACAAAGTTTTCAATACAGTGGGTGTATTACGATAGAAAATGTTCTTTGATTAACACCATGACTGTTTACATTAAGAGAAAAGATTCCCACATGGAACCCTTTTTCAAAGCTCCAAGAATGCAATTATTACACACAAAGGAACGAATTCCGTTGTCCCATTTTACCGAGGAAAGAATGTTTTATCATATAACATTATCACTAGACGTGTCCAATTACATTTCAAGGAACGATTTCCGTTCGTCCTTTTTATCAAAATAAAAACAACAACAAAAAAACAACAACCGTTCATCATCATCATCACTAGATGTGTCTAATTCAATATCAAGGAACGATTTTCCGTTCGTCCCTTATCATCTTTCCACAACAAGAATCAGAATACATTTTCAGACAATTTATGC
This sequence comes from Conus ventricosus, assembly GCA_018398815.1. NCBI lineage: Eukaryota > Metazoa > Mollusca > Gastropoda > Neogastropoda > Conidae > Conus > Conus ventricosus. Next base: position 37,343 of record JAFLJL010002962.1, read on the forward strand.
ACAATGACTTTATTGCTCATTTCCAGAGCTCACCAACACTCACATTATTATGATGCTCTAGGGAAAAAAAGATAAGCAACAGCTTTCAATAATACAGTGATTTAACCAGATTTCGTTTTTTTTTTTTTTCCCCAAACATATATCAGTTTCTTCTTCCTGCACACTCCCTTCTCCTCATCCTCCTCTCGACGCGCATTCACTAAGTACAATTTCCTACTGTCACCCTATGTTTCGTCAAAACATAAGATATACCAAGGGAGCAATCAAATAATTTTAGGGGCCTTTACCAAGAGCTGTAAAGTTTCCAGTCACTTGTAGAAAAGAACAACTTCATTAATCCAAACCCTAACTTCAATTCAATTATCAAAACAAACCAGACTGCCAGCGAGGACACACCTCCGGTCTCTCTTCGGCTCTCAGGAAGTATTGCTCGGTCGGCAGCTCTGCGGAGACTGAGGGGAAATCCTCGTTGACCTGACTTACACAAAACGCAGTAGGAGTCAGGTCAACAGGTCAACCGGTTTTACAGGTTTACCTGTTCTGGTCAACGTGTCCACAAAATTTGGGACCGGGCAAAATAAAATGCGGTCCGTCACAATGGACAAACAATTAAAAATACATTTGGTCTTCGATAGAATGGGCAGTTTTAGAGATTGGTGTATATCTTTGATGGGCATTCAAATCACTAATACCAAGTTGAAATATCACCATCACTTTAGAAAAGGTAAATTTTAGTTAAATATTTTTCAGGCTGCCGGAAGGATTTGAAGATACGACATGTTGAATATGCATCACTATTAAGTATTCTACTATCCCAGTTTTGTCTATAACAGTCAACCATGCGTTGTTTAAATTCACGTAAAAACAATTTCTCGTAATTCACTCTACCACTTAACCAAACGAAAGAAAAGCGATAAGTATCCAAACAATGTTTCAGAGAGAGAGAGAGAGAGAGAGAGAGAGAGAGAGAGGAGAGAGAGAGGAGAGAGAGAGAGAGAGAGTTGAACTCTCATCTATCAGTAGGCCATATATGACCTAGGGTGGGTATGGGCTTTTCATCGCTATCTCGAATTTCGATCGTTTATTCTTGTTTTGATCGTGATCAGAATGAGGTCTACCCTGTTCACACATCTGATAGATAAGATGTGAATCCCGTGATTGATCATCACAAGTATATTCCAAGTAAGTTATTAATGTACACTGCGGAACTAAAGTTAGGGGCCGGCCTCTGATTTCAGCAGCTTTCCGTATGTATTTTTCATGCCAACACCGCGTGACGAAAAAATAGTCAACTTGGGTTTTCCCAAAGCCTTTCCCACTGCTGCACGTGCCTGACCATGTTTTGCAAGAATTGCAGTTCAGCAACACCGTTTTAGGGGCAGTGAAAAGGTTGTCAAAACACGAGACTTTTCTTGAAACTTTGCTCGAATTTAGCTGAAGAAGCAGTATTGCAGTAGGTTTTTGGCATTTTGCACGAGCAAACCATGGCTATACTGAACACTTCTCAACGAAAGTTGCACAGGAATGGGTATTTAGGGGCGCGCACCAGAGCTCTGATTAAGCATGCCTCCAAGAACGAAACTGACAACAGTGGATCGAGGACGGGCGCTGGGATGGCTGCAGGACGGCGTTTCCGGCAGAGAAGTTTCCAGACGGCTAGGAGTTAGCCACTCTGTTATTCAGCGGCTCCACCAACGCTTCCAGACTACCGGAAGTACTGATGAGCGACCTCGGTCTGGGCGGCCAAGATGTACAGATCGAAGAGACGATCGCTACCTCCAGCTCTTGGCTCTACGTCACCGAACCATCACCCGCAGGACGTTGATAGGCAACCTCAGGGCCGCTACCAACGTCACCATAAGTCGCATGACGGTGACCCGTCGTCTGCGTGAGGTGCGCCTGCACTCAAGGAGAACTGTCGTCCGTGTGCCCCTCACACCACGTCATCGCCGGGCCAGGATGGCGTTCTGCCAAAACCATCGACCTTGGAACAGACAGCAAAGGGGCAGGGTACTCTTTACAGACGAGTCCCGGTTTACTCTGTCTTCCTGTGATGCCTGCATACGCGCTTGGAGACGTCCAGGTGAACGTTTCATCGACGCCTGTGTCCAGGAACATGACAGGTACGGAGGCGGTTCAGTTATGGTGTGGGCTGGCTTCCATCTGCACGAGAGGACCCCACTGTACCGTATTAGAGGCAATCTTACCGGCGTACGGTACAGGGATGAAATCGTGACGCCTCTGATCCTCCCTACACTGCAAGCCATGGGTGCCGGCGCTATACTCCAAGACGATAACGCGACCCCTCATCGCACTAGGGTGTCCAAGATGTTCTGCAGCGTCAGCAGATTGTGAGAATGAACTGGCCAGCCCGATCACCCGACTTGGCGCCCATAGAACAGCTCTGGGATATCCTTGGGCGCCGGGTGAGGGACAATCACCCCCCACCTGCTGATGTCGACCAGCTCTTCCGGTTCCTGCAGCAGGAGTGGATGGCAATCTCTCAACAGATGCTCCAGAACCATGTGAACTCAATGCGCTCACGGATCGGTGAATGCCTTGCAGCCCAGGGTGGGCACACCCGTTACTGAACTTGACCAAACTGAAAGAACTTTCTTGCAACTTTTCAAAAGGGGGGTGGGGTAATTCCGACGTTTGCTGCGCGAATGAAATTTCTTTGTTGGTGATTTTGTTTACATGAATCGAAAGGTTACATATCGTATTAATACATTTTCAAGAGTTGAAGGTGTTGCTTTGATTTTGGGGGTTATGAGAGATGATTCTTCTTCTGGCCCTTAACTTTAGTTCGGCAGTATAGATTACGAACAGAGTGCTTTGACTTTTTGGGTCCAGCATCCCATACGTTGGAGGTATAGCATTGAACAAGCCCTTTGCAGCCCTTGAGATGCTTTTGGAGCTACGGGCTTTGGATTGTCAGTGGAGACAAGAGTCATGGTCCTAAGGAACTCTTTCCATGGGAAGGAATGTCTGCTGTCAAGAGAAATTTTGAATTGGATGATTGGAAATTTGATGAGATGATTGTAATTAAAGGACTGGTCTCTTGGAAAGGATGTACACTTTTGGTAATTGAAGGATTGTCCTCTTGGAAAGATTGTATCATTTGGTGATTGGAAATAAAGATGATTTTTTCCCCATTGGAAAATTTAAAGAGAATTTGGGTTTGGGAACCCAGAATGGATTGTTGTTTATGTGAGGCGAATTGGTCGTCTGTATGACCTGAAAAGAAGTTTGTAAAATGGGCGAATAAATAGAGGTCAGTGTGACCTAGACACATTTCTGCAAAAACAGTCTGAACAATTTTATCAAAGGGTGTCACTGTATAAGACAGTAGACAGGGATATATGTATGAATATATACCCCGTTATAACCACCCATTCCCCCCTTTTACTGAGAGTATGAACGCCACACAACAAACACACACACACAAAGAAAATACGGTGCACAAACAGAAGGCTTTATTTGCATTCACACACGCACTCTCACCCACAGGATGGCAGATGAAACACCAAGACTCTATATATCCAAAAAAAACAACAACAAAAAAACCCAAAAGAATCCAACTATACTAACATCAATACCGACCATCAGCGCATGGCCCCTTATGCATACCTGTGCACGCATGTACTGCACATCTACATATAACGACCCTCTCGGAGCACAACACACACCTCAGCCCACTGAGCCAATACAGAAGGACAGCGCCACGAACCAATACAACAACTTGATAGGG
>JAFLJL010002962.1:42093-79902 GCA_018398815.1 Conus ventricosus
TATAAAACTATAAAACTCAAACTTTCATTGTTCATTAATTTGTGGACAAACTGGTTGTGGAAAACAATATTTGTCCCCGACCTATTACAAACAGTTTATCGTTATAATTTTGATTATATGTGATTTTCTGTCCAACGCTTGAATGGAACAAAACATATCATGATAGAAGGTTTATATGGACGGATGACGACGTATATTTAGTTGATCCTAGCAATAAACTAAGTGAGTGTTTAGAACTCTTTTATAGACTGTTTAAAGGAACGCAGACACTATTTATTATAGATGACTGTTCAGCAGAAAAAGACATATTTTAAAAAAAGAAACACTTTGTCAAAACTAGCTTTCAGTGGAAGATATGCCGGGATAAGTGTGTGGATTTTATGTCAAAAATATAACTCGGTTTAAAAGACTTAGAGAACAGTTAAAAACTGTAGTTTTATTTTACACGAAAGACAGCGACGTATTTGATGCGTGTTTGCGCGAAAATAATGTTATTAAAATCAAACAAGAAAAACAAAAGATTGAGCAAAAACTACAATCTGAAAAGTTTAGTAAATTAGTATTGAAAACGGATATTGCAGCACAGTATGTTTGTTTGTAAAAAATCGTTATTTTTTTGGTTATTGAAAGAGAATGTGTGATGGATTATTATTTTTAATTCGTTGTTAAAGTGTTACTTGTCAGAGAACTATAAAATGCGGATTCTGGGGTCAGCCATCCCGAAACTGGTTGAGGGATGGTTGAGCCAGAATCCGCATTTTATAGTTCTCTTAAGGGAATACACCAGAACATCTCTACGGGTTGATCATACGTAACTCACTAATTGATTTGGGAAAAGTAAATAAACGAATACGTTAGAAAAGTAGTTACAGACTCAGAATCAAAAACGTTCTTGGAGAATATTTCGACAGGGTCGCCCTGTCTTCTTCAGCTCACTGTTGCTGTTGTGGCTGTCAACAGCACAGATTTTGTACAGAAGATAAAAAAACCAGCAACTGGCTCCAGGGGATAAACATGTCTCCTATGATGTTTGTGCACTGTTCACTAGCATCCCTGTACCCAAGGCTCTCCACGTCATTCGGGAGAAGATTGAGGATGCCTACCACCTTCATCACCGGTGTGAACTCACTACAAAACAGGTGCTAGAACTGTTGGAACTGTGCCTCACTAGCACCTACTTTTCATCTAACCATGAGTTCTACCAGCAGAAACAAGGAGCTGCTATGGGTTCGCCAGTATCTCCAGTGGTAGCCAAACTGTACCTGAACATTTTGAAAAAGTATCCCTTGAGACTGCTGCCAACCCTCCCAGCATTTGGTACTGCTATGTGGATGACACCATGACCCGCATACAGGAGACGGAGGTTGACAGCTTCACCACGCACCATAATTCCATCGACGACAGTATCCAATTCACTTCCGAAACTGAAGTAGAAGGGAAGATCCCGTTCCTGGACACACTCATCACCCGAACCCATGACGACAGGTGGAGACCACCGTTTATAGGAAACCCACCCACACTGACCAATATCTGAACTTTCACTCTAACCACCCCCTGCAACACAAGGGATCTGTTGTCAACACCCTCATGCACAGAGCCTTTGTACTGTGTTCTTCTAAGGAGGAAGAGCTGAAAGAAGAACACATCAAGACTGCCCTTTCCGCTAATGGATACCCTGCATGGATGTGGGACAACCCTCGAATTCGCTACCCTTCTTCCACAGATACGGACACTGAAAGTGGGGATCCCTTACATTAAAGGAGTCTCAAAGCGTCTAGCCAAGATCTTCCAACAACATGGATGCAAAAGTGTTCCACAAACCCACCAACTCCCTACGCCAGCAAATGACCCATGTCAAAGACAAAACGAACCCCCTCAAGCAGTGTGGTGTAGTGTACCAGGTAGGGTGTCAAGACTGTACCCATACCTACATTGGCGAGACAGCTTGACCACTCACCACCCGTCTACAGGAACACCAAATCCGATCTACTTCTGCCATACATGAACATGTACAAGCCACAGGCCACAGTTTCAGCCCCCATGAAACCAAGATCCTATCTACAGAGCCCTTCCTCACAAAAAGAAAAGTCAAAGAAGCCATCGAAATTAAGACCAGACGCCTCAGCCTGAACAGAGATCAAGGCTTTGAACCCCCCTCCATCTACCAACAATTGCAATTGTAAGGAGATAGAATAACTACAGTTGTATAAAGATAGAATCACTACAATTGTATGGAGATAGAATCAATACAATTGCATGGAGATAGAATCACTGCAATTGTAAGGAGATAGAATCACTACAGTTATAAGGAGATAGAATCACTGCAATTGTAAGGAGATAGAATCACTGCAATTGTAAGGAGATACAGGGTACTGATGCTCCACTGCCCAGGGTTCTGATGGTCCACTGCCTAGGTACTGGTGGTCCACTACCTAGGGTTCTGGTGGTCCACTGCCTAGGGTTCTAGTGGTCCACTGCCCAGGGTTCTGATGGTCTACTGCCTAGGTACTGATGGTCCACTGCCTAGGGTTCTGATGGTCCACTGCCTAGGTACTGGTGGTCCACTGCCCAGGGTACTGATGGTCCACTGCCTAGGTTCTAGTGGTTCACTGCCTAGGGTTCTGGTGGTCCACTGTCTAGGGTTCTGATGGTCCACTGCCCAGGGTTCTGATGGTCCGTTACCTAGGGTTCTGATGGTCCACTGCCTAGGGTTTTGATGGTCCACTGCCCAGGGTTCTGATGGTCAGTTAACTAGGGTTCTGATGGTCCACTGTCTAGGGTTCTGATGGTCCTCTGCCCAGGGTTCTGATGGTCCGTTACCCAGGGTTCTGATGGTCCGTTACCTAGGGTACTGGTGGTCCACTGCCTAGGGTACTGATGGTCCGTTACCTAGGGTTCTGATGGTCCACTGCCTAGGGTTCTGATGGTCCACTGCCCAGGGTCTGGTGGTCCACTGCCCAGGTACTGATGGTCCACTGCCTGGGGTTCTGGTGGTCCACTGCCTAGGGTTCTGATGGTCCACTGCCTAGGTGCTGATGGTCCACTGCCTAGGGTACTGATGGTCCACTGCCTAGGGTACTGATGGTCCACTGCCTAGGGTACTGATAGTCCACTGCCTAGGGTACTGATGGTCCACTGCCCAGGGTTCTGGTGGTCCACTGCCCAGGTAGTGATGGTCCACTGCACAAGGTACTGATGGTCCACTGCCTAGGTACTGAGGTCCACTGCCTAGGGTACTGACGGTCCACTGCCTAGGGTACTGATGGTCCACTGCCCAGGGTTCTGATGGTCCACTGCCTAGGGTACTGATGGTCCATTGCCCAGGTACTGATGGTCCACTGCCCAGGGTACTGATGGTCCACTGCCTAGGGTTCTGATGGTCCACTCCCTAGGGTTCTGATGGTCCACTGCCCAGGGTACTGGTGGTCCACTGCCTAGGGTTCCGATGGTCCACTGCCTAGGGTTTTGATGGTTCACTGCCTACGGTACTGATGGTCTACTGCCTAGGGTACTGATGGTCCACTGCCTAGGGATCTGGTGGTCCACTGCCTAGGGTTCTGATGGTCCACTGGCCAGGGTTCTGGTGGTCCACTGCCTAGGGTTCTGGTGGTCCACTGCCTAGGGTTCTGGTGGTCCACTGCCTAGGGTTCCGATGGACCACTGCCTAAAGTTCTGATGGTCTACTGCCCAGGGTTCCCGTGGTCTACTGTCCAGGGTGCTTGTGGTCCAATGCAAAGGTACTAGTGGTCCACTGCCTTGAGTTCTGGTGGTCCACTGCCTATGGTTCTGGTCCACTGCCTAGGATTCTGGTGTCCACTGCCTGGGGTTCTGGTGGTCCATTGCCTAGGGTTCTGGTGGACCACTGCCTAGGGTTTTGGTGATCCACTGCCTAGGGTTCTGGTGGTCCACTGCCCAGGTTTTGGTGATCCACTGCCCAGGGTTCTGGTGACGATTGCTTAGAGTACTGATGGGCCACTGCCAAGGATTCTGGTGGACCCTTGCCCTGGGTTCTGGTCCACTGCCTAGGGATCTGATGGTCCACTGCTCAGGGTTCTGGTGAGTCGGATAGCTAAGGGCCAGTTCCCCTCCTGCACCTGGTCGTGGTCCTGGTGGGACAGAGGAAACAGCTCCTTTCACCCAGTAACACTTCATGATCAGAGAGAGAGAGAGAGAGAGAGAGAGAGAGAGAGAGAGAGAGAGAAAGAGAGAGAGAGAGAGAGAGAGAGAGAGAGAGAAGAGAGAGAGAGAGAGAGAGAGAGAGAGAGGGGGGGGGGGGGATTTATACAGCATGGCTTTCACATGCTCGTTGAATCCCACATTAACATTCTGGTATTGCTTCTTATTTCAGTGTTTTTCTAATAGACAGCGGTGCAGCATTAGTCAAGAATGTTTAAATTTTGCCGATGAAGAAGGCTGTGTTGTTGTGCAATATCTCTTATCGCGAACTTTACATGATATCAGACTGAGAGAAACGGATTCTAATGTATCTTATTACAATGATCATGATCAGCATCTCACCCCCCCTGCGGTGGTTCAGTTTAATACATCTCTGCCTGGCAAGATTTTCTTCGAACCCCTTCCGTCCTCTACCAATGAAGATGGCAGTAATGACGTCACAGTGTGTCCACAGACCCACGTCCAGTGTCCTGGAGATGGTTACTGTCTGCCTGTCTTTGTCCTCTGCAATGACATGAACGACTGTCCGGTTCTGAGGATGAGATGCACTGTGAGCAGTTGACATGTCCAGGGTTCTACCGGTGCCGGGGTTCCCATGTCTGTCTGCATCCTGATCACGTGTGTGATGGATTTCTGCATTGTAAACAGCAGGATGATGAACGGTTCTGTAATCACGTGTGTCCCATGAACTGCACGTGCCAGGGTCTGTCTTTTCACTGCAGCAGAAAGTTCAGTACAGAGAGGTTTCCTGACGTGCGTTCTTTGGATGCCAGCGACAGTGGACTGAGGCCGGAACGTCTGTGGAACAATACCATGTTGGTGTTTCTGGCTCTTCAACGTTGTGATCTCATCACCCTCTCCTTCCCCCATTATCCAACTTGGTCATTTTAGATGTCAGTTACAACCTCCTCCCCGCACTGACCACAGACATGTTGAAAGATGTGAATCATCTCAAGGTGTTGCTGCTGACCAGTAACCCTCTGACTGAAGTGTTTTGTAGGCCACAGACTGTCAGAGTCACCAACCCCACATAAACTCCAGGCGGTCAACGTGGTCTCCTCACTGACTGTCCTCAACCTGTCACAGAGTGGTCTGCAGCGGGTGACTGGCAGTTTGCCCACACCACAGCTACAGACACTGGACGTGACAGGATGTGACCTGCACCACCTCCCCCGTCACTGGCTCACCCCCCTCTCCCTGTTACACTTTGTACATACAGACCTGCCCACACTGTGTTGCCCTCAGAACTTGCATGCAGACTTCCACCTCCAGAACTGCCACTCCCCCTCCCCTCTCCTCTCTTCCTGTCACAATCTGCTGGATCACCCGCTCTACGTGCTGTGACTGCCATCCTGGCCGCTGTCACCTTGCTGGGCAATGGAGTAAACCTCTTCTTCCTGCTGCGTGGAGATCGGAGAAGAGGAGCAGGTGTGCTGTCTTTGTGTCTCAGTTGTCCATGTCCAACTTGCTGATGGGGGTGTATCTGTTGGGAGTGTGTGTGGCTGACCAGGTTACTGGGGGGAGTATCTGTGGGTAGACAGGTGGTGGAGGTACAGTCCCTGGTGTTCCCTGTGCAGCTTTCTGTACCTGTTCTGTGTCCAGGTGTCTGCCTTGATCCTGGTGTGTCTGACAGTGGGTCACTGTGTTCACCTGGCCAGGCCAGACCTACAGTGTGGGGCAGAAGGCAGGTGGTGACCTCCAGCGTCCTGTGTTGGGGGATGGGTGTCATTCTGTCCACCACACTCCATCTCTTCCCCTGGACGTCACAGCATCAAAGCAGTCTGTGTGTCCCTCTCCCCTTGACCAGCACCCTGGATGTCCATGACCATGGTTACATGCTGTGGTCATACTGGACACACTGCTGATGGCAGTGACAATGGCAGGTCAGGTGTACATCTACATCATCGTTCTTGCCAACCCCATCGTGTTTCAGGTCAACTCTCAAAAATCACACCAGCTGGACTCTGCTCGCCGCACCATTCACATCTCAGTGACTGACGCCTGTGGCTGGTTCCTGGTGGATGTTCTGGTGCTGCTGATGCCCACACTCAACGTCATGCCTGAGGACATCCGCTCTGCTGGGACAGCCTTTGTCTTGCCATTCAGCATGGCGATCAATCCGCTCCTGTACGTGTTGAACGTGGCCTTGGAGCGACGCAGACACACCCAGCTTCAGCGTCTGCTGCAACGGCTGGGAAACAAGGTCAATGACAGACGACAGGACAAAAGGGACCAGTCTGAGGCCCACAAAAGTCACTGAACGGGAATGGAACGTTTTGCTTAATGACGAAAATGTTGAGCATTTCAGTATTTGGGAAAGAAACATTTTAATTAATGAAAAATGAAACGTTTCAATTGATGTAAGTGATGTTGGGTGGTTGGGTGCTTTCTCTGATATTCATCAGTCAAACAGTCCAGTCCCATGGCCCGGGCTTTAGCATCAACATGCACACAGGTCTCAGAATGGTTTTCTCAGAGTGCCCCGCCACATTTGATCGTTTGTTTAGAGAGAAAGAAAGGAAAAAAAGAAGAAGGAAAGAAAGAAAGATAGAAAGAAAAAAAGAAAGAAGGAAAGAGAAAAGAAAAGGGAGTCAAAACTGACAACATCAAAACTACTGTGATAATGTATGTGATGTATCTTCTTTCGAGTATTAATGCAGTGTTGTGTTGTGAGGCATTTCACTCTGCAGTTATACACTGCCACAGTGCACTGTCATATCATGTCATCCTGTGGCATGTTTTGCTGTCCTGTCCTGCGGTTTGCAAGCTAATCATGTGCTGTCACACAACGGTCCCCATCCACACACTCACATGCACACAGAGACAGTCATGAGCCCCACGTGCAACAACACATTTGACTCCTTTCTTCTAATACAACAGTCTAGACTGCAATTTTAAAATTCTCCCAGTGTCTAAGACAAATGTTCCTTTTCCTTCTATTCATGCCTCTCTCGTTTGGCGCGAGGGAGTTTTAATGTTTCCTCCTTTTTTTCTTTTCACCGTATGGTATTTGAAAAGATGTCACAACACTAATAACTTTTCCCCTTTGATAAAAATTGTTCAGACTGTTTTCGCAGAAATGTGTCTAGGTCACACTGACCTCAATTCATTCGCCCATTTTACAAACTTCTTTTCAGGTCATACAGACGACCAATTCGCCTCACATAAACAACAATCCATTCTGGGTTCCCAAACCCAAATTCTCTTTAAATGTTCCAATGGGGAAAAAATCCTTTTTATTTCCAATCACCAAATGATACAATCTTTCCAAGAGGACAATCCTTCAATTCCCAAAAGTGTACATCCTTTCCAAGAGACCAGTCCTTTAATTACAATCATCTCATTAAATTTCCAATCATCCAATTCAAAATTTCTCTTGACAGCAGACATTCCTTCCCATGGAAAGAGTTCCTTAGGACCATGACTCATGTCTCCACTGACAATCCAAAGCCCGTAGCTCCAAAAGCATCTCAAGGGTTGCAAAGGGCTTGTTCAATGCTATAACGTCCAACGTATGGGATGCTGGACCCAAAAAGTCAAAGCACTCTGTTCGTAATCTACATAATAACTTACTTGGAATATACTTGTGATGATCAATCACAGGATTCACATCTTATCTATCAGATGTGTGAACAGGTAGACCTCATTCTGATCACGATCAAAACAAGAATAAACGATCGAAATTCGAGATAGCGATGAAAAGCCCATACCCACCCTAGGATCATATATGGGCCTACAGATAGATGAGAGTTCAAATATCTCTCTCTCTCTTTCTCTCTCTCCTCTCTCCTCTCTCTCTCTCTCCTCTCTCTCTCCTCTCTCTCTCTCTCTCCTCTCTCTCTCTCTCTCTCTCTCTCTCTCTCTCTCTCTCTCTCTCTCTCCTGAAACATTGTTTGGATACTTATCGCTTTTCTTTCGTTTGGTTAAGCGGTAGAGTGAATTACGAGAAATTGTTTTGACGTGAATTTAAACAACGCATGGTTGACTGTTATAGACAAAAATGGGATAGTAGAATACTTAATAGTGATGCATATTCAACATGTCGTATCTTCAAATCCTTCCGGCAGCCTGAAAAATATTTAACAAAATTTGCCATTTCTAAAGTGTTGGTGATATTTCAACTTGTTATTAGTGATTTGAATGTCCATCAAAGATATACACCAATCTCTAAAACTGCCCATTCTATCACCAAATCGAAGACCAAATGTATTTGTTAATTGTTTGTCCATTGTGACGGACCGTATTTTATTTCGTCCGGTCCCAAATTTTGTGGACACGTTGACCAGAACAGGTAAACCTGTAAAACCGGTTGACCTGTTGACCTGACTCCTACTGCGTTTTGTGTAAGTCAGGTCAACGAGGATTTCCCCTCAGTCTCCGCAGAGCTGCCGACCGAGCAATACTTCCTGAGAGCCGAAGAGAGACCGAGGTGTGTCCTTGCTGGCAGTCTGGTTTGTTTTGATAATTGTATTGAAGTTAGGGTTTGGATTAATGAAGTTGTTCTTTTCCACAAGTGACTGGAAACTTTACAGCTCTTGGTAAAGGCCTAAAATTATTTGATTGCTCCCTTGGTATATCTTATGTTTTGACGAAACATAGGGTGACAGTAGGAAATTGTACTTAGTGAATGCGCGTCGAGAGGAGGATGAGGAGAATGGAGTGTGCAGGAAGAAGACACTGATATATGATTGGGAAAAAAACAAAATCTGGTTAAACCACTGTATTATTGAAGCTGTTGCTTATCTTTTTTCCCTAGAGCATCATAATTTGTGAGTGTTGGTGAACTCTGGAAATGAGCAATAAAATCATTGTGCATAAATTGTCTGAAAATGTATTCTGATTCTTGTTGTGGAAAGATGAAAAGGGACAAACGGAAATCGTTCCTTGGTATTGAATTAGACACATCTAGTGATGATGATGATGAACGGTTGTTGTTTTTGTTGTTGTTGTTTTATTTTTGATAAAAAGGACGAACGGAAATCGTTCCTTGAAATGTAATTGGACACGTCTAGTGATAATGTTATATGAAAAAAATAATTCTTTTCTCGGTAAAATGGGACAAACGGAATTCGTTCCTTTGTGTGTAATAATTGCATTCTTGGAGCTTTGAAAAAGGGTTCCATGTGGGAATCCTTTCTCGTAATGTAAACAGTCATGGTGATAATCAAAGAACATTTTCTATCGTAATACACCCACTGTATTGAAACTTTGTAGATTCTGTAATGGGTATTTTCCCCAAGTTTCAGTGAAATATGTTATGTGAAGCCTGACTGTTAGTTACGAACAAGAACGATGAATGTGTTGGACGTAGGCTAGATAATCAAGGTAGCTATCAGTTCCCCAGGTGTCGGTGAAGCCCCGTGTCCGACCTGGAACTGATTGCTGTCCGGGTGTGGGTGCAGCCCGTGCCCAGCTGTTATCACCATCCTGAGGGATGTGGAGAGACTGGCCGTAGGTCAGTAGACATCGTGTGTGCACTGCCAGTCAGGTGTGGAGTGCAGTACGAGCCTAGCCGCCGTCTCTGCCCCGTCAGGGGGCGTTGAGAGGCAGTCCGTGAGGTCACCAATGAGCTACGTGTCAAAGAGCTTCAAAGTTCGTCGGGTAGACGACTTGTATGCTTCTGTTGTGTGTGAGTTCCTGGAAGAGGACACCACGAACTGTTCTCGTGAGTGACTTTGACCTGTGTGTGAACTGTGCGTCTAGGGCAGGATGCGGCCAAGTGCATAGACTGTCCGTGAAGACACTGCTGTGGGTGCCAGCCTTGCCTGCTTGGGAAAAGAATTGTGTTGTGAGTCTGTAGTAACCTAAATAAGAATATGGGTTTCTGGATTCTGGATTCGACATTAGAAAAGTAGTTAGACTCAGAATCAAAAACTTACTTTGAGAATATTTCGACAGGGTCGCCCTGTCTCTTCGGCTTACTGTTGTTGTTGTGGCAGCAAGGCCTGGTGGGACGACTGTTGTGTGGGTGAACAGTTGTGTCAGGATCTGACTGAAGGTCCCAATACTTGCATCAGGTCCCAATACTTGTGTCAGGTCCCAATACTTGTATCAGGTCTCAATACTTGTGTCAGGTCCCAATACTTGCTATCGAAATATGAATACAAGAAAGTACAGACCCTTCCAGTGGTACAGGCACCTGTGAACAAGAAAGTACAGACCCTTCCCAGTGGTACAGACACCTGTGAACAAGAAAGTACAGACCCTTCCCAGTGGTACAGACACCTGTGAACAAGAAAGTACAGACCCTTCCCAGTGGTACAGACACCTGTGAACAAGAAAGTACAGACCCTTCCCAGTGGTACAGACACCTGTGAACAAGAAAGTACAGACCCTTCCCAGTGGTACAGACACCTGTGAACAAGAACGTACAGACCCTTCCCAGTGGTACAGACACCTGTGAACAAGAAAGTACAGACCCTTCCCAGTGGTACAGACACCTGTGAACAAGAACGTACAGACCCTTCCCAGTGGTACAGACACCTGTGAACAAGAAAGTACAGACCCTTCCCAGTGGTACAGACACCTGGAACAAGAAAGTACAGACCCTTCCCAGTGGTACAGACACCTGTGAACAAGAAAGTACAGACCCTTCCCAGTGGTACAGACACCTGTGAAAAAACTCCAGACTGACCCTACGAAGAAAGTGAAAAAACAACTGATCAATGTGGTAAAGAAACGGAAGAAAGAAGATTCTATCTCCCCTAGTCCTTACCAACGACTTTACTCCACTTCTGGATCCACGCCTATGATGTATGGATTATCCAAGATACACAAGAAGGACGCCCCCACCCCCTCCACCCCATTGTGTCCAGCTGTGGCAGTGTCATGTACAATGCCTCCAAATTCCTGACACAAGTGTTGGGACCTTCAGTTGGGCAGACCAAGCACCACATAGTCAACAGCACAGACTTTGTAAGAAGATGGAAAACCAGCAACCGCTCCAGGGAGAAACTTGTCACCTATGATGTATGTGCACTCTTCACTAGCATCCCTGTACCCAAGGCTCTCCAAGTCATTCGGGAGAAGATTGAGGATGACTACCACCTTCATCACCGACGTGAACTCACTACAGAACAGGTGCTAGAACTGTTGGAGCTATGCCTCACTAGCACCTACTTCTCGTTCAATCATGTTTCTACCAGCAGAAACAAGGAGCTGCCATGGGTTCACCAGTATCTCCAGTGGTAGCCAACCTGTACATGGAACATTTTAAAAACGTAGCCCTTGAGACAACTGCCAACCCTCCCAGCATGCATTACCGCTATGTGAATGACGCCATGACCCGCATACAGGCAACGAGGTTGACAGCTTCACCGCTCACCTGAATTCCATCGATGACAGTAAACAATTCACCTCGGAAACTGAATCAGAAGGGAAGATTCCGTTTCTGGACACTCTCATCACCCGAACCCAAAACGACAGGGTGGGGACCAGTGCCTACAGGAAACCCACCCACACTGACCAATATCTGAACTTTCACTCCAACCACCCCCCCCCCCCCCCCCCCCCAGCACAAGAGATCTGTTGTCAACACCCTCATGCACAGAGCCTCTGTACTGTGTTCCACTAAGGAGGAAGAGCTGAAAGAAGAACACATCAAGACTGCCCTTTCCGCTACTGGACACCCTGCATGGATGTGGGACAACCCTCGAGTTCGCTACTCTTCTTCTACAGGTACGAACAGTGGGAAAGTGGGGATCCCTTACATTAAAGGAGTTTCAGAGCGTCTAGCCAGGACCTTCCAACAACATGGATGCAAATTGTTCCACAAACCCACCAACTCTCTCCGCCAGCAACTGACCCATGTCAAAGGCAAAACGGACCCCCACCCCCCAAGCAGTGTGGTGTAGTGTACCAGGTAGGGTGTCAAGACTGCCAATACCTACATTGGCGAGACAGCAAGACCACTCACTACCCATCTACAGGAACACCCAAACCAATCTACTTCTGCCATACACGAACACCTACAAGCCACAGGCCAGTTTCAGCCCCCAAGAAACCAAGATCTTATCTACAGAGCCCTTCCTCACAAAACGAAAAGTTAAGAAGCCATCGAAATCAAGACAAGACGTCCCAGTCTGAACAGAGATCACGGTTTTGAACTCAGACCCCCCCCCCCCCCCCCCCATCTTCAATCAGATCCTGACTGACAACTGTTCACCTGAGCATCAAACTGTTCACCTGAGAACAGTAAAATGTTCATTCTAGCCCACAACCACCCTCAACCAGTTTCGGGCGATTGTGGGCTATAATAAACATTTTACTGTTCTCTCTTTCAACAACGAATTAAAAATAATAATCCATCACACATTCTCTTTCAATAACCAAAAAAATAACGATTTTTTTTACAAACAAACATACTGTGTAGGATTATCCGTTTTCAATACTAATTTACTAAACTTTTCAGATTTTAGTTTTTGCTTAATCCTGTGTTTTTTCTTGGTCGTTTTCAATAACATCATTTTCGCGCATACATTCATCAAATGCGTCTCTGTCTTTCATGTGAAATAAAACTACAGTCTTTAATTGTTCTCTAAAGTCTTTTAAAACGGAGTTATATTTTTGACATAAAATCCACACACTTATCCCAGCATGTCTTCCACTGAAAGCCAGTTTTGACAAAGTGTTTCTCTTTTTAACTATGTCTATTTCTGCCGAACAGTCATCTATAATAAATAGTGTCTGCATTCCCTCAAACAATTTATAAAAGTGTTCTAAACACTCACTCAGCTTATTGCTGGGATCAATTAAATATACTCAGAGGCATAAAAAACGCGAAAACAAACTGTATAGAAATGTTGATGTAATTTGGCTACCGATTCCTTTGAACTGGTAATAGAAAGTGAGAAAAAGCAATCGAACACCGCAAAAGTGTCCTTTCAAAGTTCATTCTGGTAGAAAATAAGGTCATACGAACTTGACCTTGACCCTGTTAACACAGCACAATGTCAGTATCTGGTGTGACCACCTCGAGCATTGATCACAGCTGTGCACCTGCGGTACATCGAGCGCACCAGAGTGTTGGTCTGCCTCTGGGGGACTTGCCACCACACCTGGCCCACAGCGACAGCAAGCTGAGCTGCTGTCTGGGGTCTGGGGTTGAGCTGGTTCAACTGCCTCTGAAGGGCATCCCAGAAATGCTCTATTGGGTTAAGGTCGGGAGAACGGGCTGGGTGAGGCAGCAGATTGATGTTGTTCTGCCTCAGGAAGTTCTGCGTAGCACGGGCAGTGTGCGGCCTTGCGTTGTCCTGCTGAAACAGGTTCTGTGGATGCTGCTGGAAATGCGGCAGGATGTGGGGCCTCAGAACTTGGTCGATGTAATGAACAGCAGTGACCCCGTTACCACGTCCTGGACCCACACTCTGGTAGATGACTGGCCCAATACGGCGATTTATGCCGATAGCCCCCCAGATCATGTTGCTTTCACCACCCCATGGGTCCCTTTCGGTGATGTTGGCATCCGTGAAGCGTTCCCCCGCTCTTCTCCAGATCCGGATGCGGCCATCGCCTGGGTCGACGCAGAACCGGCTTTCATCACTGAAGAGGACTCGGCCCCAGTCCCGATGGCGCCAATGCACGTGGATCTGTGCCCACTGCAGACGGTTCTGGCGATGCTGGAGTGTCAGGATAGGTCGCCGGGCTGGACGCCTGCATTGGAGACCAACTGTGTTCAGTCGGCGACGCACGGTCCTGTTGCTGATTGGCCTGCCATGGTTGCCGACGGTGTTCCTGGCTGTGTTGGCAGCGGTTTGGTAAGGCTCCCGTCGATGTTGACGAAGAAGATGGCGGTCTTGGGCTGCTGTGGTGACCTTCGGTCTGCCGCTCCTCGGTCTGTCATCAGTGGTGTTTCTTGCTTGAAAGCGGTCCAGAAGGCGATAGACGGTGGAAATGTGGACTCCGAATGCGATAGCGACCTGCCTCATTGGAACCCCGGCCTGCAGTTGCCCCATTGCTATGCAACGATCTTGACGAGAAAGTCTCGGCATTATGTTGGCGCCTCTGGAAGGGATAATTTGAACTTTTTGGGGTTTGGAAATTTATAGCCCCACAATGGGGGCCACATTGAGTTGCAATTCACATTGATGCACGTGGCGTAGGTAGTCCACATGGCAAATGCACTCCTCGTGCCAAAAACGCTGACCCGGCAACATTCACCCACTGTTACGAGGTTACAACCGGCCAAGACACCACGTACTGCTAATGTTGCACGTGCCAACGACATTGCTTACGTCCTGTTCACAATGTGAACAATCGTGCACTGTCTCTATTTTTTCGCGGTTTTTTTGCCTCTGAGTATATATGTCATCATCGCCCATATAAACCTTCTATCATTATATGCTTTGTTCCATTTAAGTGTTGGGCAGAAAATTACTATATGATCAAAATTATAACGATAAACTGTTTGTAACAGATTGAGGATAAATATTGTTTTCCCACAACCAGTCTGTCCACAAATTAATGAACAATGAGGGGTTTTTGTCATAAAGTTTAACTGCTCCATAGTTTTATAACAGAATTTAATCTAATCCAGTTATTATTTTTATCATACTTTCCGTCAAAACTTGTTCAGTATAATAAAACCCTATGAGGCCTAAATGTGTAAGATTAATCCAATTCAGTTCTGTAAGATTGTTTCTATTTAAGTCAACATTGATTTTGTTGCTTGTTGTTATGGTCTTAATATCCTCACCATTGTGAAGAACGACGATGGTAACTTTAAGACGTTTAACGTCTAAGTTTTGCCAGCTAATATTAATTCCTTTTATAAGGACGTCACTAACGCCCACAACCCCATCCCTCTCCACATCTTTAAAGACAGAAATTTCAAATATCATTGTGAACGTGTCTCCTAATTTTCTGTGTGGAAAGAACTGTAATTTTGTAGAAGCTTCCTTTAAAACCGTTTCTCTTCTGTGGAGGATGTACTGTTTTTTCCCATACGGCGTTATTTCAATCTCTTTCCGACTATTGTCCTCTGGCATAAGACTTACATGTAAAGGGCCAGAGTTGAATGCTTTTCTGAAACTTTTTTGACGGCTAAAAAATGTAAATGGGCTTATGAATTCAAATTTTATTTCCCATTCTAAATATGGTTCTAAGTGCCATTTGCTGTCAGGTTTTCGAACTATTTTATATTCATACTGGCCAACATTATTTGCTTCTAGATTGCGCAGTTGTTCTAGTTTAGGAAACTTTTTGCTGTCACCAACCTCTTTGCGTTTATAATCACCATCTTTAGTGTACTCAAAACTATACAAAGCGCCTATCTCACCGTTCTGTTCAAAGTCCGCAACGTCTGCAAGGTCTTTTAATTCTAAAGTTATACACCTCACAGGCGCTAATGTAACTCCCGATTCTTCTGGTCCGCGCGACATTATTTTTTAGTACTATATTATTTTATTTCCAAAACAATGTGCAGGTTATCACATTTTACAACTTTCCCTGTTTTGTCTGTGATCTTTATATTAAATGATCTGACCCTCCCACAAGCTAATCGTTTAAACTGTAAATTAGGGAATTGTATAATTTCATAATCCCAATATGCAGCTTTCCCTGACGGAAGAGCTCTTAAAACAGTTCAGGGCCTTCCATCATATAAGTTTTCATCAGTGCTCAGCTCATCCAAATGAACATAGAGTAATGAATGTAATGCAAGTTTGAGCGGACTTTCCCCCTCATAAGTAGTTTTGCTTGGTGTAACTCTAAATCTATGATTGCCAGCCGCAAAGCCTAACATTTTAGCTAGCTCTTTATCAAAATAGTAACCTGCTTCTTCTTCAGGCTTGAATGTTAACATTGTTTTTAGATTTGCATTGTTAAGTTTGAGAGTAATGTTGAAGTTACTCATTGCTTCTTTTAGTGAGCAAAACCCGTAATAACTATCAGGTATTGTTAACTGGCTAACTTTGGCTCCTGATTTGTCAACTTTTAGAATCTTATTATTTTCTTTGGTTTCACTTATATTGAACCATACGACTTTGTAAAAAATTTCATGGAGTGCGACGATTTTGGTTCCGCAATCGTTCTTAACAGCATACTCTAAAAACGAAGGACTGTCTTGAGTTGTTATTGTTACAAACATTTTTAAAACAAATTAAAAATGAGTGCATTCAAATATACTAATGCAAAATATACTGTTGGGCCGCACTACAATCTTTAAATATAACAACTGATACTCTTGTCATTTCTGTGACCCAGACTGACACCTTTCAAGTAAAGGTGAGTACGCCATTAAACAGATATCTTAACCCCCCTATTAAAAAAGACTACATCGCGAAAGTGTGGTTCAGTCATCCGATGCAGTTTTATCAGAACCAGTTAAACTGTGCTGTGTTTTGTGCATCAATGGGTGTGGAGTGTCGTATGCTGATCATTTAAATCATCCAGATCCTTTGGTGAGGTCAGTGTACAGATTTCATTTTTATTACACCTTCAGACGTATTTTGACTGAACTGCAAGCACCATTACCAAATGACAAACCGTTTAATCCATTCAGCAACAGAATAGACATGAAGGCTTTTGAAAGGATCTGTAACGAATTTAATATTAATGTTAAGGAAGACTTTAGACAAAAGTTGGACCTTAATCATGGCTTAGGCACCCCTTATTTTTGGGGCGTGCACAGAAAGTATAACTATGACTGGAATCCTCCTTACACATCTTTTTCTTCAGGCACAGGCGTTCACCTCGGGTCCATAGAGCAAGAGCATATAATCAGCATGGACAACATTTATCTTAGACGCTTCTAAGGGCCTAACTAAAGCAGGAATAGAACGAATAAACGACTCTATTCGTACTTACGTTTGGTGTTTGCTAGGTTCGCAAGCACAGGCAAGATCGAGCATAACTGATCCTTCTACTGGCTTTGATGCACAAAAACAATACTTGGCAAATTTAGAGGACGCCATTTATTCTACAGTTGATTTGCCTTCAAGTATTAAAAGGTACCAACATGTTTTACAATTCGCAAGATCGAAAGTAGACTTTGCTGTTGGCACTGGTTTATACATGCTACCTTCTGACCTCAGACTCCAGGTAGGAACAATAATAAACTACAACAATGAAATTCTCGTTGCAGGAAATGAACAGAAGGTTCGACAAAACGACATAAATTCTGAGCCTGTAATATTACAAACAATAAAAAACAAGATGACTCCCCAAGATTAAGTCATCCAATCCCTGAGGCCCAAAGCCCAAAGACTGTTGAAGTAAAAAAAATAATGACCCTGAATATGAAAAGACAGCGCTAGTTGTTGGATTAACTGGCCTAGGATTACTCCTTCTTTATTTTACTAAAGAGTAACCCAACTATTAAGGCAACTAATGCCCATAAGTGCTCAGCCATAAAGCCAACTACTTTGCTTGCAGTAGACAAAAGCCAGCTAACAATACCTCCTAATATACCTGGTAAAGCGTCCATGGCTTTACTGGCTAATTTTTTTAATAAAACCCGCAAGATGGTCAAGTTGTTTTTTTACCCATGATTTATCAGGTGGTGATGGAGAGGATGGCGATGGAGGTAATGAACTTTGACCTCCACCACCACCTGTAATAGCCAACACCAGTGTACTTATTGCAAATCCTAAGGCTGTTATAACGCTCGCTAATGTGACACCTTGCTCTCTAAACAGTGTTTTTATTCGTTCTGCTAGTGTCGTGTCTTCATATAAAATTCTTCGGATAGTTTCTCTTATTCTGGTCACTTGAGTTCGTAATTGTTCTCGAGTAGTAGACAAAACTTCTAGTTTCCGTTCTTCAAAATTATTTAGTCTTCGGGTTATTCTTTCTTTAACATCAGGTCCTAAGTTGGCGTCATCAGCCTCAGCGAGTTTTTTTTTTCTCTTTCTATATCCTCATCTAGTTTACTCAGTATTGCTATACTGTTTGTTAATTCGCTTCTAACAGTTCTCAAAGCACGATCAAGGGCCTCTGATTCTCGCGGGGGTGTTGGGGAGTCGTGTTTATTTTTTGGTTCTGTTTCTTCTGACAAACTGGTTTCTGCTTCTATTGCATTTATTATTTCATCTGCTGATTGATTTAAATCTTGAAGTTCCATGTTTTGTATTTGGTTATCTGTTGGAGTTCTTGTAGTGTGTTTTGAAGTTTAGCAACTGCCTCCCTATCTAATTTTGGTTTAGTAATGCCAAGGCGATTTCGATCTTTCACCCTAAGTCTTTGTCTAATTGTATTCATGCCTACAAACTTTGATGAGTCTCGTTTATCTGTAAGCTGAAACGTTTTCCTCGATTGTCTTTAAAATACAAATGGCCATCATCATCTTTTACAAAATCATCAGGGGCTATAAATTCGGGAGGTTCAAGGCCTAAACTTTGGTACAATGATCTAACCTTACTTTCTGTTAATTCACGCCGTATTGAGAGCGCTGAGTGATGCTGTATCAAAGGAGTCATTTCACTCATGTCGTCTCCAGGATCAGGAACATCATAATCTTCAATGCCGCCATGTTTTTAAATAATTAACTTTTTATTTTGTTTTCTAAAAAATGTCACAAGCATATGGCTCGATTCTTGACCCGCATAGAAGACTGAAAGAACCCTTTGGCGTGAAGGGAAATAAGCGGAATATTACTGTTCCAAATAATCCATCTACTATTGATTCAGATCAAATTCTTACTGTTAAATTTCCAGACCTAGGAGCGGATGAAGTGATTCTGCCAGGCTCTGCGCGTCTTACTTTCATAATAGAACTCGCATCAGAAACAGCCCCAAACAGGACAGTTGTGCAGAATCTGGGGCGGGCAATCGTTAAGAAAATTTCTATAAAACTTGAGGGCAAGAAATATTTTCTTTACATAATGCAGACATATTTTTAACCTATTCTGATCTATGGCTAACCGGGAACGAAAGGGCTGATCTTGCGCTTCAAGGAATCGAAAATGAAGAAGCACTAAAACATAGAATAGGCGCTGAAGATGCTAAAGACGGCAAAAGGTTTGTAGCCATAAGTTATGCGTATGGAAATCGCTTTTTCATACCCTAGATTTTGAGTTGTTAAAAGCGCATGCCCCATACTTTCAAGGGGATTAAAAGACAGATTGTCTATGAACTAACTTTTAATGACAACAATATGTTATTTTTATCTACAGACACCGAAGCAAAGTACAGCATTTCTGACATCTCGTTAGAGTTTGACATCGTTAGCAACCCTAACTTAGCGAGGCTGATCCAGCAACAATTATCAGTCAAAATTAGCAATATATTACGAAAGAGTGATTCATCATTCTAAATATCCTAAAAGCAGGGCAGACACTACATGGAATTTTAGTTTTAGTGCCACAGCAAGATCGCTTAAAGGTATTTTATTGCTGTGTGAAAATGAAGAACCATTCAAAAGACAAACTGAAAATTTTGTTAATCCTAAAATAACAAAAGTGCAATGTACAATTGAGGGTAGTCCTAACCAAATCTACGCTAGCGGGCTTAAACCTTATCAGCATTTTGATGAAATAAGAAAATGTTTGGAGGCGGGAGGTGTAGAAATCCAACAGTTGACCTTGTGTCTAAAGATCTACATCTTCACAGCGTTAGACTTGATCATTATTTAACAACGAAATACGGTTTATGGATTGACCTAAGGTCAACGGAGGATAATCAGTTACATGGAAGCGGGAGAACTGTTAGAGACATAATAAACATTCAAATTGATAAAGAAAAGAGGTCGATAAACCACTTAATGTGTATTTGTTTTTAATATATGATGCGCAGCTGAATATTCAAGATAACAGATTAGAAATATACAATACTAAATTATTTTTTTTATTTTAAAAAAGCATGTCTGTTCAGTATTATCCGGGAAAGCCTAAAGAAGAGATAGCAGGCGTCTCTGCCGCTATAGAAAGCCCTAACATAAAAACTTTCAGATTAACCAACATTACACAAATGCTACAAAAACTAGAGCAGGATCTTTCAAAATACAGCAAAACCAAACGAAGGTATTCTGCCGCCTTTAATTTCTGTTACATATGTTAATACTGGAACATCAAAATATAAGTGCTCTATCAGCAGGAACGAGTGTTGGTCTCTTAGCAACAGGTGTTGGTGCACCCGCAGCTTTACCTCTAGGTGGTTTGTCTTTAGCTCTTGGCCTGTGCTCATTAGCTGTAAGTACTGCCCGCAAAAAAATAAAAACTAAACTCCAAAAGCACACAGCCATGGTTCAACTAATAACAGCTAAACTTAGTTCCTTCAAACTGGGCAATAAATAAAGCACTAGCTGACTCGAACATCACGGATGATGAATTTAGTCGTTTATAGGCTGATTTTGAGGACTACAAAGGACAAACGTTTGATCTTCAAAGAAAGGCAAGGACAACTTTTTCTCAACAGCCAGACACCGATCAGTAAAAAAGGAATGTTTAAAAAAAGTAACGAGACATTAAACTCTGTTCTAAACAGCTCGCATTAACAACCCCAAGGGTGTTTATACTTTCGTTTATGAGTCCAAGCACAAAAAAACCGTTGCTATTGATTCTGATTAAGACGACCCTGGTGTCGATGTATTTTATTTTATTTAAATAAATATGTTGGCTTAGAAAAGAAAGACAGCATGGCTAAGATTATATGAAGGCCCAGATGAATTGTTGAAGGAATGCTCGAGAAAGAGCGTTTGTCAAGAGCACTAAATGATATTGATTTAGAAGTATTAATCCAGAAAACGTGCGGGCAAGCGTTGTACATGCAATTTCTCAAGTTCCAAGTAAACTAACAATAGACCGCCAGTTAAAGTAATGTTAGCTGTTTTAATCGACTATGTAACAATAAATGAAGAAAATCTACAAGTCTGGGTCTCACTAACCAAACAGACTATTCTTTCCTCTAATGACTTAACACCCGGTTGGACAGACGAACTGCTTTACCATTTTGATTGGCCCGCTGAAGAAGCCAAATGAGAGGCTCTGGATGTCAAAGGGCGAATCTTAGAGATCAAATTAAAACAGGCTAAGATAAGGCGCCGATTGTAGGAGGCAAGGCTTACATTTCCGCTGCCCCCCCATTGTTAGCGAAAGAGCATTTAAAACATAAAGAATTCAGACAGCAAAATGTTTTTCATGTGGTGTGTTCTTGCAAGGTTGCATCACGTCGCGCAAAAACGCAGACTAGAGTGTCCAACTAAGGGATTACATTAATGAACTTAACTTCGCTGGAATATACCCTTTTCCTGTTAGCGTAGCACAAAATGATCAGTTTGAAGAACAAAACAAACCAATAACTGTTAATATCTTACAACATGGGATGAGAAAACAAATCTACAGCCCATTTAAAGTGTCTAAAAACAGCCCAACGATTGCGATCCAGAAACAAAAATCATGTTGACTAACTACTGATTTTTCCACGCAGGCGGGGCTACCGCATTACAAATTGATACGAACAATGAGTAAACTAATGCAGCATACATCCAAGATGGACATAAACAAGAATTCAGTAGAAAATGTTTAACAAGAAATCCATCTGTTCAAGCCGCAAGCGAACATAAGAAACACTGTATTGTCGCATTGACTGTAATATACAGAACTAATAACGCCCCACCCTGGATCTAAAGTAGTTTTAAGAACTGGAAACGATGCAAAATTCTCCTATGTTGTTTACGCAGACTTCGAAGTCGCTTATTGTTCCTTATGAAAGGGCCAGCCAACAAAAACTTCGAAAAAAGTCTTAATGAGTAATCATCCGATTTGTTCATTATGCCATCATTTTTTCAGTCGGATGGCGTTCCATTCAGCACCAGAATTGGTATATGATGCCAGATGCTGCAGAATACTTCTTAAGAACGCATGCTGAAAGGTGCGTAATGACTGTCTAAAAATCTGAACTTATCGAAATCATAATGACGCCCGAAAGACCAAGAACATATGACTCAGCCCGCATGTGGATTTAGTGGTTTAGGCCTCCTCCTCAGACGCAGAAAATCCGACAGTAAAGACCCATGATCACATTAGTGGAAAAGTTCAAGAGCAGCACACAGTAAAGCAATCTTTCAACAAATTTTGAGAACCAAAACATGGAAGCTGCCCATCTCTTTCATAACTTGCGAGGTTACGACTCTTTCATCTTATAAGCAAGCATTAACCGACTCCTTCAGGTAACATGCATTGCACTCCATCAGAAACGTCATGTGTTACACATTTAAATAACATTGCTTTGATATGACTCTATGCAGCACAAATGATGGGCTCATTAGAGTCACTAGCTATGTCCTTAAAATCCTGCCCAATAACGAAGAATATTTGACCCAAGACTCGTTAGAAAGGGGTGTTTTACCCTTATGAATACATGAACAGTTGGGAAAGGTTTGACGAAGACACAACTTACCTCCTAAAGTTGGCGTTCTGAACTATTCTCAGAGGAAAGGAAATCAAGTACTCCGATTACCCAGCATGCTCAAGATGCGTGCAGAAGTTAGAGTGTAAAAACACTTGGGAGGACTATCATGATTCATACATGATGGCTGAAGTATGTTTGTTGGCGACGTCCTTTGAAAAATTAAGAAAGACCTGGATCTGCGCATTAATAATTCTGCGCCTGGGATAGACTGGATGCATTCTTAAAATTTTACTGGAGTAACAGTTGATTTATTGTCTGACCTGCCAATGATCAGTATGATAGAAAACGGATTGCTGGGGATTAGTATGGCGTCGCACCATTACTGTAAAGCACACAACAAATACATGAACGACTATGATCCAAGTAAAAGGTCAAACTAATCATGTTATTTATATGCAAACAATCTGATGGATGGGCAATGCGCAATCGCTTCCCATTACGCAACTTTAAAATGGTAACACAGACAATCCCCGAAAAATATTCAAAAGGATTTAAAGTGGTTGAGCAGTGACGTCAGATCAACAGCGGGGGATACATGACTAAGAAGTTGACTTAAATATCCTCCACTAACTTCCATGACTCTGCATATGACTATTCCGTTACACAGAAAGCCTAAAGAAGAATCAACAGAGCCGCCAAAACTTAGTGCCAAATCTTCGCGGCAAAAAAAATTATGTCTGCCATTACAGACTTCTACCAATTTAATTTAAGACATGTTTGAAGTAACCGCTGTTTCACGTATAATTGCCTTTTGATCAAGAACAGTTCCATGAAACCATACATAATAAGAACACAGATCTCAGAACTAATCCACATAAGCTTTCAGCAAAAGACTTTTTCAAGCTGATGAATCAACAGCTTTTCGGAAAGACTATTGAAAATCCGCACAAGCGTAAAGATGTCAGATTGGTCACCAAAGATAACGAAGCAAATTAAAGCTGACTTCAAAACCTAATTAACAGACTTTAGAATAATCATGATCACATATTTGGGCATAATGAATGAAAAAAAAGAAAGTCAAATTGACAACCTGTATTATTGGGTTTACTGTTTTTAGAATTATCAAACTTTTGATGTTAGAATTTCTTATGACTCCTTTAAGCCTACGTATCCTGAATCCAGAGTTCTTTACACAGATCCAGACATTTTGTTATAGATATCCATACTGAAGACATCTATAATGACATGATATAGAAGTAGCTAAAGGGCAATGGGTATGGTACGACACATCCGAATATCCTAAAGAATCGCCTTTGCATTCAACCATTAAAGAAGGTTTTAGGAAAGATGAAGTATGAATTATCTGCAAGGTGATCAAGGAGTTTTGATAGGTTAAGGTCAAACATGTAAAGTATTTCGAGCCAGGAAAAACTAACAAAAAAGGCAAAGGAAATACTTTCTACCCGCCCCCCAGTGTTGTGCAGTCGCAGCAATCGCATACAACTACAAAGAAGCATTGGTTCAATAAACTTACATTTTCATCATGACAACGTAAAACAACGATCTAATCTACATGAGATCAACACACTGTTGTCACAAAGAAGTCATTAGATAGAACAAACACAAAACGAGTAATTGTTAATTCCAGAGTTTTCATAGTGCAATCGGGCATTAGGCGAAATGGCATAATTATATATCTTCTTCGGTATATATCGGGTCCCATATTTTTTCATCAACTTTATCTATAAAATCAATCATAATCCATCCCCAGTTAATCAACAAAATTTTTCTCATGATTGCTTGATGCGCTCGAATTTTTTTTATTATTACAAGATATATCTGGTGGGGGAACATTTTTGATTAATCAAAATTTTGGGATTAGGCTGTAGGTGATCTGGATGGATTAGCATTGTTTGCTGAACCCTCACAAGTGTTGCTTAATAGCACATTCGTAATCATATGTTTTCTCGTATTAATTTTCCAAGTTCTCTTCATTTAACCATTCTTGCTTTCCGTTCCATGTTCTTTCTCTGGGCTTCCATTTTAACACAAATATATTTACGTAAAATCAGTTGTTAAAGCGACTGTGTCTGTGCGGGATTAATTGCAGTTCTGCCTTCACAAAGATCTTATGGGGGCTGTGTTTTGTTGATCAGATTCTCGTAAATAATACACGGGCGGATCATCTTTACAATTCCTTATTATTTCATACGGGTCAACACTCCAAAACTGGATCTGTTGCCCCTGAAGCGAGTGTCCCCTTCTGCTTCTCCCGGCAAATAAAGGAACCTTACTTTCAAACCAAATGGTAATCAGTTTAGCTGGATGAAGACTCTCCTTCAACCGCATTTATGTTTTTTTTTGATTGCTTTACTGGCTTTTAGAACCCGATAATTTAAAATTCTTCATTATTCATTGCACGTAGAACTGAGGGCAGAGTCTGTATTCTAACCCATTCTGTGCTGCGAGAATTGTCAATCAGCTCTCAGTGATACCGGGTAGGAAAAAGCCTTTCAGATAACTGTTTGTTAAAGTTTTTCAACTAAAGCCTGTGATCTATGAACTCCGGAATGCCTCTTAATGGTAACATCTATGATTTAAACAATAATTGATTCACTCGCGGCTTTAAATTCTTTTCCATCATCGACTTGAATCAATGCGAGGATAAGTTAAGGGAGCCTCATTGATATATCATTTGTATAGCAACAGCAACAGCAGAAGCACTCTTTTGTGTTAATGGTTCCGCAGCTTGTAATCTTGAAGCTACTCAAATGACTGTAAGTGGCATACTTTAAATCATTTCGTCAATCGTGTCATGGGGTACATAAAGAAGATCCATTAGATGGGTGTCGTTTGCGTTGGTGTTGACAAAGTGCGGTCCTTTGTATTCGTTTAGAGGCGAGGGGGCGCTGAAATAAATTTGCCAAATCGCTTGTTTAGATAACCATATCCTCGCTGTTTTTGTTCACTGATCCCGCTCTTGGCTTAGCTTTTTGATTGCTTGTTATTCCCTCCAATATCCTTTAGGCGAATAATAAATTTTGTTCAATTTTTATTCAGACCAATATTATGCGCAACAAATACACAACTGTCATACCAAAAGACGATAAACGCAATTTCTTGCATCTTTGTTATTTCTGAGATGACAAAAATGCAGAATTTTGTGGGCAATGTCTCAATTGGTTTACCTGTCACAAGATAATATTCTTTTAACGCATATGATCAACAATCTTTAAATGTGAGCTGCATGCCCCTGTTTTTTTCAGTGTGCGTTAATAAAATCCACTGCTCACTTCTCTGCTTTTCATAGTGATTCTTGTGCTGCGGCAAGTTGCTCCATAGCTTTGTATATGTCTTTTTCTCTCGTCGTCATCACCCGCATTTTACTAAACGCGAAATTACTCACGCTAAAAAGCAATAGCGCCTTAAACCACAGCACCACCAATCAACATTACATGAAGCCATTTTTATAATGGTATTTTTTTTTACATAATAATACTGGTCTGGGAATTATCCTTGCTTCCTAAACAAATCTTTCGTTTCGTAGCAAATGAAGCTGTCTTGATAGCAATCAGCTTTGCTGATGCTTCAAAGTCAGTTTTGCCAAGATCTGCCGTTTTTTATTTTTAACAGGCTTTTACCAAGCATTGTGTACCTACACTTAGGCCCCCAATAACAGCAGAATGGGTATACAAGGTTGGTAACAGTTTTTCGGTGCTCATTTTAAAAAATAAAATAAATATAATAAATAAAAAACATGAACAGCGACGATCTAGCTACAGCTACAGGGCAGCCTAAACCTTCTGAACTTATGAAGACAAGTTGAATGACCAAGCTATTATGCGCAAAAAAGAACACTGTATTCTTGGCAGCATGTGGAAAAACAAAACAGTACTCGGAAATGAATTCAGCAATAGAACAGATTCACAATGTCGTCCGCAAGACAAGTTGTAAAGTATCATAACAGTATGAAGCGCAACTAGGATCGAGAATGGTAAAAAGTGTTGGGCAAACGGTATCTTCAGTTTGTACACTAAACTAGTCAGATTTTGATCCATTTGATTCAGAACCAGACTTTATGTATGGATTTAACGCAGATCCATTTTTAACAAAGTCATTAGAGTCTCTAAGCTGAGATCTAATTACAGATTTGGAACATTACAGTCGCCAGTGAATCGCGGGAATAAATTACTTTTAATCATATAGATTTTGTTACCATCAAAATGCCCGAGCCCCAGAAAACAGGCAGAAACCGAAAACACTGAAATCAGGTGGAAGAAAGTGACCAGTAAAAAGCCTCCTCATCCTGGGCGTGTTGAAGCAGGAAAAAGATTCGCAGAGTTGAACAGACAAAAAAAAATTAATGTTACATAAATATAACTCATAAAGAAAACATCACGCCGCAACAGCCAGAACACGTTGATTTTCACTGGCAGCTATTAAAAATGCCAGAACAAGAACAATTAGTCACGGCCTACAGCACCAAAGTCGTCAAGGAAATTGAACTAAAACTGTTGTCATTTTTGGCGCTTGCTGCCTGCTGGGGCGGTTGTTACGGTTATAAAATATAAAAAACAGCGACAGCAAAAACCAAAGAATCCCAAACAAACTCCGCCCCTAAATACAGAAGCCCGAACACAAAAGCATGCCAAAACCGCCAACAGCAAAAGATCTTCTGCATCAATTCAAATGCATAATATTTTTAAATTTGTTTGTTTTTTTGATAAAATAGATCATGCGGATTATTATTATGTTTAAAATGAATGGAGATCAATACATAAAGGACATGGAGTCTGATAAAAGACATATCCATAGACCAGAATTTGTAATCAAAGCGGTTGCTTATCAATTAAGAACTTCATTAAGATATAATGCTGATCGATTTCGCGCACAAGGACGCCTGAGCAAGGGGGGGGGGGGGGGGGGGGGGGGGGAAATCCTCAACGATGACGCGTTTTTTGAGGCGTGTGTGGTACTATATTAGACATCTACTATTTTAAGACAAAAAACATAGATTGTAATGTTTTTTTTTGATAATTATAAGTAACTTGAATACGAACTTGGTTGTATTTGAGGATGACTTAATTACGATCTTGAGGTGACTTAATTAAGTAACTTGAGTGACTTGATCAAGAACTTATTAAGAACTGAGGTGACTTAATTAAGAACTTAATTAAGAACTTAATTTAAGAACTTGGGGTACCTTGATCAAGAACTTAATTAAGAACTTGGGGTGACTTGATCACGAACTTAATTAAGACTTGGGGAGACTTGGTGTGACTGGGTGACTTGGGGTGAAGGCTCAAGTGTTTCAAAGTGGAAGGATAGCCAAAAAAGTGGAACTGCTAGGACCACTTCTTAGGGCAACTTGATTAAGAACTTTAATTGTGCGTGCGTGTGTGTCAAGCAAGAGCGCTGGAAAAAACGTCCTTGCCACTGTAACCATGACCGCATCCAGGTGGAGCGCCAGTTCTCTCTCTCACTGCCAAGGTAAATAGAACCGATGATTGGCATCTAAGGTCGCCTATGGTCGCCCCTTCACGCCACACAGCGGCGTGCCCCGTCTCTCTCTTCTTTTCTGTTTTGTCGGATCACCTTGACCGCTCGCGCTGGAAAAACGTCCTTGCCACTGTGGCCTTTGACCGCTCCAGGGTGAGAGATAGTTCACTCTCACTGCTATGTCAGAATGATTTTAGATACCGTTTCGGACCGACGTTTTCCCAGAGCAGGTGGTTTTACCTCGTAATGCGCCAGCCCAGTAGAATCAAGATACTAGCGAACAGTGCTACGCGCCTCTCGCCCTTTCACAAAGAGAGTATCACAAAGAGTTTTAACTCTCCTCTATTTCATCCGGGCTTAGAACCCAGCACTTGGGGCCCCGGAGTTAGCGTTTTTTTGCGGCTCTTGAAAGCCAGGTAGTAAACCTGGTCACTGAACATTTGGAGCTTTTTGAATAAAACAGCGCCATTTTTAGAAATAGAATCATTTTCTTCAAAGGAGCAAAAGCCAATCAAAGTTATCAACATCTCATTCAAAACATCAGCAAATCTCTGTCTTGGATTCAACAACTTTCAAGGTGCTTGTGTAGTTAACAGTAGTAGGTTTCTCGTTTTTCTTCTCCTCACCTTCCAAACAAGCATACTACTCTTTAGCTAGAAGTAAAGAACTGGCACGCCTGATTTTCTTTGTTTAATACTCCAACCATAACCGATGTAATAAAACTTATGTTCCTCTGTAAACAAACACGTCCGTCTACATTGAAAGCACGCAACAAAACGGAGAGGGCGGCTGGGTCTAGATCAGTCATGTCCAGTCACGCGTAATTGCACTTGCCAAGTCATAAGACCCCACGCAGCGCAAATTAAGTAATCAGGTTTACAGCCAAATGACGGGTCCTCTGGATTTTCCATGTCTGGAAGTGTTCTGGTAGTGTTGGAAATTTCCTTCGGGGGGGGGGGGGCGGTTGGAAGGGGGAGGGGGGGGGGGGGGGGGGGGGGGCCCAATTGCCTAGTGTTTGTCTGTCTGACTGTCTGTCTATCTACATCGTTTTATAAGATTATCATGCTAGGATAAGTGAGTGGATTTAACAGACTTTAGAGAACAATTAAGACAAGACGCCTTTGATGACTTGTAATGTGTGAAAATGATGTTTGAAAATGATCAGGAAAAACGCAGATTAAGCAAAAAGCGAAACTGAAAAATTTAGTAAATTAGTATTGAAAACGGATTACCCTACACAGTATGTTGTTTGTAAAAAATCGTTATTTTTTTGGTTATTGAGACTTACATGTCAGAGAACATAAAACACTAACGGGGTCTAGAGTCAGCCGCCCGAAACTGGTTGACCTGTGTACTGCAGGTAGGTTTTACCTCGTTAATGCGCATGCCCAGTGGAATCAAGTCTACTGAGTATGAGAGAACTAATAAATGCCAATCCTAGGGTCAGCTGCCCCGAAACTGGTTGAGGGGCAGCTGAGCTAGGATTGGCATTTATTAGTTCTCTATACAAGAACAGATGAAACACGGATGAGAGCCATCTTGGTTTGTTGGAGAGAGAGAAAGAGAGAGACAGAGAGATAGAGAGAGAGACAGACAGACAGACAGACAGACAGACAGACAGACAGACAGAGACAGACAGACAGACAGACAGACAGACAGACAGACAGACAGACAGACAGACAATACAAAGGATTCATTTAGATTTGGGCCTAAGCCTTTTCGTGAAGGAGATGGTCATGTTATAAACATACACATAGAACATGCCATGGGACAAAACATTTTTGAAAATAATTTGCCAGATGTTATAAATAAGATTCATGATATCAGCCAAACAACGACAAATACCTCTTAGGTTGTACCAGTGAGTAACTGTTTTATTTAAAAGCTTTGTAAATAACCAATGCAACATTGTCTATTACACTGTCATTTCCACATGACATATTATGTAAACTAGATCAAGATGAACATGGGTTGCTATAATGTAATCGAGCAAACTTCACTCGTCACATCTGTTTCATGTCAACGCCACTCACTATTTCACACCGCCTCTTTACCAAGACATGGCGGCTCGCGACACAGTGACCTACTTAATCAATCTCCGGCACAACGGTTATTCAAATTTGAATTGTCGCCAATGTATTGAAAAGCATATTCTCCTTTCTATAGTCATAGCATATGTTACATTTATGTCTCTCGCGCAGACTAACCTTTCTTGAAAGCTATTTTCCATAAATAACAGTATCAGAGCCCCGAGTTTGATCAAAACTCCATCCTCAATGAATCTTCATTCCTGCGTCATTCTGCTACGTTTCAGGCACGTCAAAATTCTTTTAGCTTTGGTAATATCATTCCTAGAGTCTTCCAGTGAATTACTCATTTCAATGTTGTAATAGAGAAAGTCACATTTGGTGAATGATATTGAAGCTATTTCCATAGTCAGACAACTTGCACGGGCGTATGGCGGCAGTAACTTGATCAACTTGCCTTGTCAGCAACGTTGTGTTTTCCTATGGTTTTATTTTCATTGATTATTTACTTCATTGATTATTTACTTATCTAGACTGGGAAATATACATGTTGCACGTCCATTGATTTATCCTGTAACCAGAGTTCAAACTATGGTATTAAAATTTAGTCCGCCTTGCTCAGTTGCAGGAAAATTGTATTCTTCTGCTAAAATTCTGTGTAACATGTCTGTAAAATGAGGCTATGAACTTAAATGACTAACTCAGTATGTAGGTCCGTAAACTTAGTTCGGAATCATCTACGCAGTCTGGGCATATAAAAAGATCAATTAGTTAGAGCATGGGGATTGCGCTTAGCGAGTTCCGAATTCAAATCCCGGCCACCCAAAGTACAAGCAATCAACCAGCCCAGCGACACCATACAAAGATTTTTGTTCCCATCTAAACGTACTATGTTTTTTTTAGGGCCCCCATCCATAGCCTTCACATGTGACCGTAGTGTTAGATAGGGCCCCCATCCATAGCCTTCACATGTGACCGTAGTGTTAGATAGGGCCCCCATCCATAGCCTTCACATGTGACCGTAGTGTTAGATAGGGCCCCCATCCATAGCCTTCACATGTGACCGTAGTGTTAAATAGGGCCCCCATCCATAGCCTTCATATGTGACCGTAGTGTTAGATAGGGCCCCCATCCATAGCCTTCACATGTGACCGTAGTGTTAGATAGGGCCCCCATCCATAGCCTTCACATGTGACCGTAGTGTTAGATAGGGCCCCCATCCATAGCCTTCACATGTGACCGTAGTGTTAGATAGGGCCCCCATCCATAGCCTTCACATGTGACCGTAGTGTTAGATAGGGCCCCCATCCATAGCCTTCACACGTCATCCCATCCACGCTTCCTCTCATTTCACCCCCTCCTACACTATCATTTTTTTCTTGAATGGCCATTATGGCCTGTGGGAGTGGACATTAAAGCAGAAATAAAGAGGCAGGGCCGTGCCCTGGTCGTTACCGATTGGCGGAGATGTCTGGTCTGCCCAGGTCACCCCGTTGATTGTCCCCCACTGGGTCATTGACTGAACAGTGGTTGCCGTAACAGAAACGAAAGAGTAAAAAACAAAAACAAAACATAGATGAGCGGCATCGGGATTTGCTGGAGAGAGAGAGAGAGAGAGAGAGAGAGAGAGAGAGAGAGAGAGAGAGAGAGAGAGGGGGGGGGAAGAGAGAGAGACAGACAGAGAGAGAGAGAGAGAGAGAGAGAGAGAGAGAGAGAGAGAGAGAGAGAGAGAGTTCAGACTTCATAATTTTATTCAGTAAGGCCATGTAAAGGGGGATGATCACAACCATTCACATTAAATGTAAGAAGCAAATAATTAGTCAGGAAAATGGAAACAACCATACCAATAAGAACACCAACTAAGACGTCATTATTTCTCTGATCTTGGATGCCTTATACAATAACATACCTAAATTCCTAATAACCTTATAACCGTTAGAGCTAAGTAGTAACAGTAAACGAAGCATACATGGGCGCCTACAATATTTCTGAAGGAAATCTTTTATTGCGAAGTTCTTCTAAAGCAGGACAAAGGAACATAAAATATATTTCATTTTCCTCACCTTGCATACACAATGGCCAAGTCATTTTGTGTATGTTATCTGTATCTTAAGTAATGAGTCTTTATTCGGACACGCCTACTCTAAATTTAGTAACTGATCTTTTCAAACGCATGTCCAAATCGAATTTTAAGTAAGGCTGAATACATTGAAAACTAGAACAATTTCTGGAGAAATCATACCATTCACTCGTTTGGATATGGTCGTCCCACATTTGCCATCTATTGTCAATCAACCTTTGTCGAAAAACACGAATAAACTGTTTTTGATTTCCAACACCTGGAGTGGGCCAAACATCCCCAAATCCATGCTTGCACAGAAACAAACGCATATTTGAAACCCAATTAATTTTACCCTTTACATCCAATTCGAGCATCTCATAAGACTTACAAGGCAACCTACAATGATCCATGTGTAAAAATACGCCTGTCAAGATCTAGAAACTTCTTTAACGCAGATAATTGCACCGCCTCACAATGAACAACGGCATTATCTAAATAGAGAGAGAGAGAGAGAGAGAGAGAGAGAGAGAGAGAGAGAAGAGAGAGAGAGAGAGAAGACAGACAGACAGACAGACAGACAGACAGACAGACAGACAGACAGAGAAGCGGCAAAACTGTAAACAGACTTGTAAAGTCATATAGATATTCTGGGGCGACAGATCAAACTCTCTCTCTCTCTCTCTCTCTCTCTCTCTCTCTCTCTCTCTCTCTCTCTCTCTCTCTCTCGCTCTCTCTCTCTCTCTCTCTCTCTCTCTCTCTCTCTGAATACATTCCTCGGGAATTCTTTGAAAACCCCTGTTTGTTCCCAGCTGCTCTCCTCATGGCAAATCAAAAGGAAGACGTACTGAAGAGCGCGTGCATTTACTTATATATAAGGCCTTTAAAAGGCGCACTATTATGGTCAATTAAAGGAATCCAACTCTAGTATTTATTGTGTACATTTTGTATGCTTTTCTGTCAGTTTCTTGTTGTCAACTATGACATGCTACATTGCTGTATGAAGTATCATTATTGGTATTGTTGTGTTGTACCCCCATCAGAAGGGGCCATGGCCTATACTGATTAAAATTGTTCGTTCGTTCTCTCTCTCTCTCTCTCTCTCTCTCTCTCTCTCTCTCTCTCTCTCTCTCTCTCTCTCTCTCTCTCTCTCTCTTATTATGCTTATGACTTTAGCTTGTTTAAAAGCATCAGGAAAGCCATGCTTATCAATGCAGAGATTATAAACTCTCACATATATGTATAATCTCTGCATTGATAAGCATTGCTTTCCTGATGCTTTTAAACAAGCTAAAGTCATACCATTGTACAAATCAGGAAATATGGCTGATCCTTCTAACTATCGACCAATCTCTATTATATCAGTTCTTTCAAAACCATTAGAATAACACATAAAAAAGGGTCTTCTTTCTCATGTCAATGAATTCGATCTACTACATCCTAATCAATCCGGATTTAGAGAGAATCACTCTTGTCAAACAGCTCTTACTAAGATAATGATCGATGGCTTTCAAACATAAACAACAAACACTTTTCCGGAGTACTTTCGTGGATTTTGCCAAAGCCTTCGATGTCATTAATCATGAACTTTGGCTCAGAAAGTTAACTATTTATCGACTAACTTCTGACACTCTAAATCTCATTTCATCCTTCCTTTCCAACAGGCAACAATTAGTATTATTAAATGATTGTTATTCTACTTTGATTCCCAATAACTTTGGTGTACCACAAGGCTCGATACTTGGTCCACTGCTGTTCTTATTCTATATTAATGATTTACCATTAACCTTGACTTCGCATTGTGAAATGTTTGCCGATGATACCACTATTGACACTAATAACTCTAATGCCCAGCAAGTCTACCCTTGACATTCAGAAAAATATCAACCTTCTCGTTAAATGGACACAACTCGATCACATGTCTCTGCATCCTCAAAAACAGAACAAAGATGGGATGTGTGAAGACTCATCTGAATGAGCAGCAGCGCACTGCATCAGCAGATAAGACGTCGGAAGACCAAGGCCAGGATTTAAACCACAGTGCCAAGGACATCCACGCTGTTGGTTCAGATGAGGAATTTGCACAGGCCCTCGATGCCAGGCGCCTGAAACTCAACCTGCCACGAGCAAACGAAACTGAAGATTGGGAGAAACTGGATGCAAAAATCGTCCAAAGACTCGATGCACTGATAGGGAAAAGCACCCTGGAACACAAACTAGCCACATATGGGGACCATTGTGTATGCCACATGTAGAGAGGCCTATGCTGCCCAAAACTACCCAAAGAGAAAACACCTCCAAAGAAATCCAGACGCCAAGAAAAGATGGACAAGATCAGAGTCCAAAAGAACAACCTCAAGAAGGAAATGAAGACCGCACTGCCAGCTGAAAAACAAGGCTTGGAAAAACTGTGGGAAGACCTGAAAGAAAAACACAGCGCCCTCAGCAAAGCGGAATCTGCGAGGAAGAGGAAGTGCAAAAAGAAGAAGACACAAGAGCGCGTCTTCAGAGACCCCTTCCAGTTTGCCAGAACACTGTTTGAGCAGCCAAAATCTGGGACCCTAAGTGTGGACAAGGAGTTCTTGAGCAGCATCTGAGGAAAACATATTCTGACTCACAGAGCAAAGCACCACTCGACATTCAAGGTCTGGTGTGGCCAACCAACCCTGAGGAACAGTCCAATGGCAAGCCTCCAACGTTGGCGGAAATCAAGAAGGTGGTCGATAAAGCCAGAGCCAAATCATCACCAGGGCCAAACGGAATACCTTACCAGCTTTACAAGAAATGTCCCAAGGTGCTGGAGTGGGTCCACAGGCTGCTGCGATCGGCTTGGAGAAACCAGAAGATCAGCGGCCAGTGGATGACGGCATATGGTGTGTACATCCCCAAAGAGCAAAACTCAAGTGACATCAGCCAGTTCAGGCCAATATCACTACTGAACGTCGAAGGGAAAAATCTTCTTCTCTGTCATGGCAGCAAGGCTGACCAAGTACCTGATGGAAAACAAGTACTTGGATGTGTCAGTCCAGAAAGGTGGCATCCCAGGCGTGGCTGGCTGTGTAGAACACGCCACAATGATCTGGGACGCAATCCAAAAAGCAAAAACAGAAAAGAGAGACCTGGACGTAGTGTGGCTTGATCTGGCAAACGCATATGGATCTGTGCCCCATGAGATGATACAGTTGGCTCTTGAGATGTACCATGTGCCAAAGAACATCCGCGACATGCTCAAGAAGTACTTCAATGGCTTCTCAATGCGGTTCTCTACCAAGGACTACACAACAGATTGGATCAACTTGGAAGTGGGCATTGCAATGGGCTGTGCAATTTCCCCAATACTGTTCGTGCTGGCAATGGAACTCATCTTGAAAGCAGCAACAAACAACGCGAGACAAACAGACCTTGGCGATGGATACAAGATGCCTCCTCTCAAGGCCTTCATGGATGACACTACAGTGATTTCATCCAGAGAAGACGAGACACGTCATGTGCTGGAGAGGCTGGACGATTTAGTTGCCTCATCCAGAATGAAGTTCAAACCAAAGAAATCACGGAGTCTCTCACTGAGGAAAGGAAAAGTGGCCGAATCTGTGGTCTTCAGTGTTGCCAACCAGGCCATTCCAACAGTCACAGAAGAACCAGTCAAGAGCCTTGGAAGATGGTATGATGATACGCTGAAAGACACACAAAGAGCAAAAGAAACCAAGCAGATGGCAGAAGAAGACCATTGACCAGTGTGGGCTCCCTGGCAAATACAAGGTCTGGTGTCTGCAGTTCATGCTGATACCAAAGCTCCTATGGCCTCTGATGATATACGACATCTGCACCAGCACAGTGGAGGCAATGGAAGCCAAAATCAACAAGTTCACAAGGAAATGGCTTGGTGTCCCACCCTGTCTGACTGACATCGCGCTGTACTGTCGCCAAGCAAAGCTGAAACTACCACTGAAATCCATCCTGGAGGAATACAAAGCAGGGAAGATCAGACTTCAAAGCATGCTGGAGGACTCAGGAGACAAGGTGGTAGAAGCAATCAAGCCCCAGCTGAAGACAGGCAGAAAATGGAAAGTTCAAGAGGCGATGGATTCTGCAAAAGAAAGTCTCAAGATCAGAGAAATAACAGGACACACACAGACCAACAGACAAGGACTGGGGGTGACCAAAACTGAATGGTGGTCAAAGGCCAAAGGAAAAGCCAAAAGAGACATGATGATTCAGGAGATGAGAAAAGAAGAAGACCAAAAACGACTCCAAAAGCAGTCCAGCAGAGACAGCAAGGGCAATGGACAACGTGGGAGAATGCACTCCAAAGAAGTCTCACTTGGAATGACATTTGGCACATGGCCCCTCTCAGGATCAGCTTCATTCTCAGATCTGCATATGACCTTCTGCCCTCAAATGCAAACC
The DNA here is from genome assembly GCA_018398815.1 of Conus ventricosus. Taxonomy (NCBI): domain Eukaryota; kingdom Metazoa; phylum Mollusca; class Gastropoda; order Neogastropoda; family Conidae; genus Conus; species Conus ventricosus. Next base: position 78,546 of record JAFLJL010002962.1, read on the forward strand.
TGGTGAAGTGGGGGAAAACAGACGATCCTGCATGCCCCCTCTGCCATGAAAAACAAACAGTGGAGCATGTTCTAAGCTCATGTAAAGTAGCCCTGGCTCAAGGAAGGTACACATGGAGGCACAACCAAGTGCTCAAAGAGATTGTACAAGTAGTCTGGGCTAGTACCAACACCACAAAAGGGCGAATCAGGACTCCAAAAGCACCCGCAACATTTTTTCACGGCAGGAGGCAGCAAATCATGGCCAAGAACAACAGTGCACTCGAAACATGCAGGCAGAGTCTGCTGGACGGGGCAGATGACTGGGAGTGCACTGCAGACCTCCCAGAATGGAAGAGTCACCCAGAGATCATCAGCAAGAGTGGCATGAGACCAGACATAGTAGTCCACTCTAAGTCAACCAAGCAGCTGATCATGATCGAGCTCACGGTGCCATATGAAAACAGAATGGAGGCAGCTCAAATCTACAAGACTGAAAAGTATGCTGATCTGGCAAACAGCCTGAGGAGAGAAGGCTATCTGGTCAAAGTCCTCACTGCAGAAATTGGAGCTAGGGGATTTGTAGGAACGTCTGCATACAGCCTCATGAAACAGCTCTCAGTTGCAGGGAAGGAAAAAACCAGAGCCCTGAAAGCAATGGCAGAAGCGGCAGAGAGGTGTTCAAGCTGGATCTGGTCAAGGAGGAACAAAAGTGAACTTCATAAGGCTTAATTTCCCTACAAATATCAGGTGTCCCTGTGCTCAGTGGTTAAAGCGCGAGTCATTAAGTGGAAAATGAGCATTACCAGAGGGTCATGGGTTCGAATCCCAGCCATGGCTCGTCCCAAGATGGGGAAACAAAAAAGGGGCAGCAGAGGGACATCCGGAGTCATGAACCGGGTGTGGCCCAACCCCCCTAGAGTGTCAGGAGATAAGGGCCGAAACACCTGCTTGAAGGGCGCTTCTCTTCTGAGGACTCTCTGCTGCCACGCTCTCCACGAGTTTCTTTCTACTGGTAATGAAAAAATCAGAGGTTTCTAATCACAGAGTCTTAGGAATAACAATCGACAACAACCTATCTTGGTCGAAACATTTAGAACTTCTTTCCAAAAATCTTGCCGTAAAACTGTATCAGCTCAGGAAAAAAAAAAAGTTTTAGATTATCACACCAGAAAATCATTCTTTCAATCTTATATTCAACCAAATATTGACTATGCTTCGACACTCTGGGATTTAGCTAGCATAAGTTGCTTAAACCATTGACTAGTATATACAAGAGAGCTGTCAAAATAACAATGATGAACCCTCGCTAGAACACCCTGATCATGAAGGCAGGTATCCTTCCATTCAGACCAAACTATTTGTACAATAAAGCACTC
>JAFLJL010002963.1:0-22294 GCA_018398815.1 Conus ventricosus
TTGAGCAAACCAACGAAAGCAGACTGAACTCTTGGTCAAAAATGTCACGGCCAACCAATACTGGGTCGGGACTGGTTGTTGGCAGCAAGAATGGACTGGCGTGTCATCACTGACACTGGATGCAGTCATGAACAGGCATGAAGAAGTCTTCAGAGAGGAGTTAGGCCTTTGAAGGGATTACATTAACTACTCATGCCCCCACCCCCACCCCCTACTTACTCCGTAGTTCAGTATATCTTGTATTCATTTGATGTGTATAGTTACTTTGCTTTTGTTGGTTTTATGTTTTGAAGCACACGTCTGGTAGGCTGACATTGTCCAGACGTTAGAATTTAATGTTAAAGCAATGCCGTCACAGAAAGCTCTACTTACAACTGTTAAAATGTGAGCATCAATTGTTCAGGGAATAAATTCTGGTTCCATCAGTCTTGGATTCCCCTAGATAATATTATTTGTGTTCGTTGCTACGCTGTGTCTGGCAGTTATATCAGTAGGCCTGTGGTAGATCTGTGCTTCTATCAGTGAGTATGGTAGCCCCAGAATTGGAAGATTTTTCTTTTGCGTATTCTCTTGTTTGGTCAGGTGTATGGGTGAGAGAGAGAGAGAGAAGAGAGAGAGAGAGAGAGAGAGAGAGAGAGAGAGAGAGGAGAGAGAGACGCTAGTGGTACCCAGAGAAGTACTGCCCTCAAGTGCCAAGCCATCCAGCTGGGAGCTATCCTGCACCACACTGGAAACCTTTGTTGTGTACACACAGGGTGCAGGCATGCACAGGGTAGGTATCAAGGGACATAATTGCGACACAACAGAACCAGAATGGAAACTGTACCAAGGGTGTGTCAGCTTGTATTTCAAAACTGCAGAGCCCACCGGTGACAAACGCTATCACCGAGCTGCGCGCATCCCATGTGACTTTGCGGTGGTTCCGAGAGAGAGAGAGGGGTAATGACAACAATGATTCTTTATTTCACAAGAGATTGATTGAGAGAGAGAGAGAGAGAAGAGAGAGAGAGAGAGAGAGAGAGAGAGGGGGGAAGATAATGACAATGATCATTTAAATCACAAGAGAGATTGATTGAGAGAGAGAGAGAGAGAGAGAGAGAGAGAGAGAGAGAGAGAGAATAATGACAATGACATGATTCTTTATTTCACAACGGTGAAAATTCTGGCTTCGTTAGCCATTTTTCATACTTGCCGTTACTATTCTACGAAGCTAGTACTAAATAACACAATGTTTGCATCAAAACATGATTATACAAACAACCAACAAACCAAACAAACAAAAACAGACACCACCAAGAAGACAAGACAAGACAAGACAAAATTCGTCATTCATTCATTCATTCAAGAGAGAGAGAGAGAGAGAGAGACCTGACTTTCTTGATCTGTGGTTCTGACGTGTCGATTGTGCCTCAAGTTTCAGTTTCGTCAAGGAGGCGTCACTGTGCCTCAAGAAATGGATTTAACAGGAATCGTTTGACATTTAAGTTATTTGCACGTATGCTGCAACTGAGGACATAAACCTCCACCGTCGTAAGCGAGGATTGCCACGAGATCTGGATAAAAATAGAATCGACTTAACAAGCAAAACAAGCTTTGATGCGGAAGTGTAATATAGGTTAGACCAGTCATCCGTTAAAACGTGCATTTTATGATAAAGTAGGGCGGCGCTGCATATTGTAAGGCTACACAGCGAAGGCAGCAGCAACAGAGCCTCTGGACACACCCTAGCCACTCTTTGCATCTCTGGACGTGGTGTTACTCTCCGTGGAAAACTGCAGATTCTCATTGATTTTGAGGTAAGGGATTATCCATAAAGATTTGTTCGTCACAGTCACAGGCCCACATGACGTGGTATACCTAGCCTTTGCTGTAAGCATCGAATTAAGAAGCTAAAGTGTACACGTATAACGGCATAGATATATGTGTGCATAATCTCAGTGTCACTGTCTGTGTCTCTCTCTGTCTCTGTCACTGCCATTTTCTGACTCTTTTTGTCTCTCTCTCCTTTAAAACTAATCTTGCATTATGAATAAGAATAAAATGCTAAGTACTGCTAGTGTACTTGAATATGACTGCCTCAACAGTCACTGCTCATTCCTTCTCAGGCTGAGACGATATTGTTTTGGTGACTGATGCTTCCTATATCCCCTTTTCCCTCAAGAGAACGTATAAATGCCAATCCTGACTCACTTGCTCAACCACCGAGTTTTTGGGCGAAAGTGGCCTAAAAGCCGCCTTTTCCTGTGGCGGAAGAGAGAGAGAGAATCACCGGCAGACAGACAGAAGAGAGAGACAGAGAGAGAGACAGACAGACAGACAGAGAGGCGGGCAGACACACACACAGCATTTTACTAATTCTAACTCACTTGCTCCTCCACCAAGTTTTCGGGCGAAAGTGGCCCAGAATAAAGGTTTTCTGTTCTCTGACAAGTAAGACTTCAATAACCAAAAAATAACGATTATCTACAAACATACTGTGTAGGGTTATCCGTTTTCAATACTAATTTACTAAACTTTTCAGATTTCAGTTTTTGTTTAATCCTATGTTTTTCTTGATCATTTTCAATAACATCATTTTCGCGCAAACATTCTTCAAATGAGTCTGTCTTTCATGTGAAATAAAACTACAGTCTTTAACTGTTCTCTAAAGTTTTTTAAAAACCGAGTTATATTTCTGGCATAAAATCCACACACTTATCCCAGCATGTCTTCCGCTGAAAGCCAGTTTTGACAAAGTATTTCTTTTTTTAACTGTCTCTTTCTGCCGAACAGTCATCTATAATAAATAGTGTCTGCGTTCCTTCAAACAGTCTATAAAACTGTTCTAAACACTCACTCAGTTTTTTGCTAGGATTAACTAAATATATGTCATCATCTGCCCATATAAACCTATCATGATATGCTTTGTTCCATTTAAGTGTTGGACAGAAAATTACAATATGATTAAAATTATAGCGATAAACTGTTTGTAATAAGTCTAGGACAAATATTGTTTTTCCACAACCAGTCTGCCCACAAATCAATGAGCAATGAGGAGTTTTTGTCATAAAGTTTAACTGCTCCATAGTTTTATAGCAGAATTTAATCTAATCCAGTTATTATTTTTATCATACTCTCTGTCAAAACTTGTTCAGTATAATAAAACCCTACGAGGCCTAAGTGTGTAAGATTAATCCAATTCAGTGCTGTAAGATTGTTTCTATTTAGACTAATATTGATTTTGTTGCTTGTTGTTATGACCTTAATATCCTCGCCATTGTGAAGAATGACAACAGTAACTTTAAGACTGTCAACGTCTAAGTTTTGCCAGCTAATTAGAATTCCTTTAAAAAGGACGTCACTAACGCCCACAACCCCATCCTTCTTATCTTTTAAGACAGAAATTTCAAATATCATTGTGAACGTGTCTCCTAATTTCATTTGCGGAATGAACTGTAATTTTGTAGAAGCATCTTTCAAAACTGATTCTCTTCTGTGGAGGATGTACTGCTTTTTCCCATACGGCGTTATTTCAATTTCTTTCCGACTATTGTCGTCCGGCATAAGACTTACATGTAAAGGGCCAGAGTTGAATGCTTTTCTGAAACTTTTTTGACGGCTAAAATATGTAAATGGGCTTATGAATTCAAATTTTATTTCCCATTCTAAATATGGTTCTAAGTGCCATTTGAGGTCAGGTTTTCGAACTATTTTATATTCATACTGACCAACATTATTTGCTTCTAGATTGCGCAGCTGTTCTAGTTTAGGAAACTTTTTACTGTCGCCAACCTCTTTGCGTTTATAATCACCATCTTTAGTGTACTCAAACCCATACAAAGTGCCTATCTCACCGTTCTGTTCAAAGTCCGCAACGTCTGCAAGGTCTTTTAATTCTAAAGTTATACACCTCACAGGCGCTAATGTAACTCCCGGTTCTTCTGGCCCACGCGACATTATTTTTTAGTAACGTATTATTTATTTCCAAAACAATGTGCAGGTTATCACATTTTACAACTTTCCTGCTTTGTCTGCAATTTTTATATTTAAATGATCCAACCCTCCCACAAACTAATCTTTTAAACTGTAAATTAGGGAATTGTATAATTTCATAATCGCAATATGCAGCTTTCCCTGACGGAAGAGCTCTAACAGTTGAGGGCCTTCCATCATATAAGTTTTCATCAGTGCTTAGCTCATCCAAATGAACATAGAGTAATGAATGTAATGCAAGATCGAGCGGGCTTTCCCCTCATAAGTAGTTTTGGTTGGTGTAACTCTAAATATATAATTGTTAGCTGTAAAGCCTAACATTTTAGCTAGTTCTTTATCAAAATAGTAACCTACTTCTTCTTCAGGCTTGAATGTTAACATTGTTTTTAGATTCGCATTGTTAAGTTTGAGAGTAATGTCGAAGTTACTCATTGCTTCTTTTAGTGAGCAAAACCCGTAATAACCATCAGCTATTGTTAACTGGCTAACTAATGTTCCTGCATTATTAATTTTTGAATCTTATTATTCTTCCTGGATTCACTTATATTAAACCATACGACTTTGTAAAATATTTCATGGAGCGCGACCGTTTTAGCCCCCAATTGTTATCAATAGCATGTTCTAAAAACGAAGGGCGGTCTTGAGTTGTTATTGTTACAAACATTTTTTAAAAACAAATTAAAAATGAGCGCATTCAAATATACTGGCGCAAATATTCTGTTGGGCCGCACTACAATCTTAAAAATATAGCAACTGATACTCTTGACATTGCTGTGACCCAGACTGCCTCTTTTCATAAAAAGGTGAGTACTCCATTGAAGAGCTATCTTAACCCCCCTATTGAAAACGAGCACATCCAGAAAGCGTGGTTTAGTCATCCGATGCAGTTTTATCAGAACCAGTTAAACTTTGCTGTGTCTTGTGCATCAACTGGGTGTGGAGTGTCGTATGCTGATCACTTAAATCACCCTGATCCTTTGGTGAGGTCAGTGTACAGATTTCATTTTTATTACACCTTCAGACGTATTTTGTCTGAACTGCAAGCGCCATTACCAAATGACAAACCATTTAATCCACTCAGCAACAGAATAGACATGAAGGCTTTTGAAAGGATCTGTAACGAATTCAATATTAACATCAAGACAGACTTTAGACAAAAGTTGGATCTTAATCATGGCCTAGGCGTCATTTATTTTCAGGGCACGCACAGAAAGTATAACTTTGACTGGCGTTCTCCTTTCAAAATTGTTCAGCCCTGGTCCATAGAGCAAGAGCATAAAACAGCATGGACAACATTTATCTTAGACGCTTCTAAGGGCCTAACTGAGCGGGAATAGAACGAATAAACGACTCTATTCGTACTTACGTTTGGTGTTTGCTAGGTTCGCAAGCACAGGCAAGATCAAGCATAACTGATCCATCTACTGGCTTTGACGCACAAAAACAATACTTAGCAAATTTAGAGGACGCCATTAATTCTACAGTTGATTTACCTTCAAGTATTCAAGGTACCAACATGTTTTACAATACGCAAGATCGAAAGTAGACTTTGCTGTTGGCACTGGTTTATACATGCTGCCTTCTGACCTCAGACTCCAGGTAGGAATAATAATAAACTATAATAATGAAATTCTTATAGCAGGCAATGAACAGAAGGTTGGGAAAAACGACATAAATTCTGAGCCAGTAATATTACAAACAATAAAAGAACACCCAAGATTAAGTCATCTAATCCCGAAGTCCAACCCCCCAAAGTCATTGAAGACTCAGCAAAGCTTGCGGACTCTGTTCGCGATGACCATGAATATGAAAAGACAGCGCTTGTTCTTGGATTAAACTGGCATAGGATTACTTGGTCTTTATCTTACTAAATAGTAACCCAACTATTACAAGAACTAAATGCCCATAAGTGCTCGGCCATAAGCCAACTACTTTGCTTGCAGTAGACAAAAGCCAGCTGACAATACTCCCCAATATTCCTGGTAAAGCGTCCACGGCTTTACTGGCTAATTTTTTTAATAACTTGCAAGATGATCAAGCTGTTTTTTTACCCATGATTTATCAGGCGATGGCGGCGGAGGCACTGACCCAGCACCACCACCGCCTGTAATAGCCATCACCAGTGTACTTATTGCAAATCCTAAGGCAGTTATAACGCTTGCTAATGTGACGCCTTGCTCTCTAAACAGCGTTTTTATTCGTTCTGCTAGCGTTGTGTCTTCATATAAAATTTTTCGGATAGTTTCTCTTATTCTATTCACTTGAGTTCGTAATTGGTCCCGGTTAGTAGTTGTCACTTCTAGTCTTGCCGATCTTTCTTGTTCAAGATCTTTTAGTCTTTGGGCTATTCTTTCTTTAATATCAGGCCCTAAGTTGGCGTCATCAGCCTCAACGAGTTTTTCTTTTTCTCTTTTTATATGCCCATCTAGTTCACCTAGTTTTGCTAAATTGTTTGTTAATTCGCCTCTGATGGTTCTTAAAGCATGATCAAGGGCCGTTAGTTCTCGCATGGGTAGCGGTGAGTCGTGTATAGTCTTTAACGCTGTTTCTTCTGAAAAACTGGTTTCTGCTTCTATTGTATTTATTAATTCGCCTGCTGATTGATTTAATTCTTTAAGTTCCATGTTTTGCATTTGGTTATCTGTTGGGAGTTCTTGCAGTGTGTTTTGAAGTTTAGAAACTGCCTCCGCCCTTAATTTTGGCCTAACAAGGCCAAGGCGATTTTGATCTTTCACACTGAGTCTATTTCTAATTGAACCCACGGCTAAAAACTTTGATGGGTCTTTTTTAGTTGTAAGCTGAACAAGTTGTCCTTGGTCGCTCCTCACAAACAAATGGTCATCTTTTACTTCAAAATCATTAGGGTCTATAAATTCGGGAGGTTCTTGGCCTAAACTTTGGTATAATGATCTGGCCTTACTTTCTGTTAATTTATACCGACTTGTTGGTAATGTACTCCCGATTTCTGCTAATTCATCATGCAATGAGAGCCCCGAGCGATGCCGCTCCCAAGGGGAATCACTCATGTCGTCTCCACGATCAAAAACATCATAATCTTCATCTTCAATGCCTGCCATGTTTCTTTAATAATTAATTTTTTTATTTTGTTTTATAAAAAAATGTTACATGCATATGGCTTGATTCTTGACCGCATAGAAGACTGAAAGAACCCCTTTGGCGTGAAGGGAAATAAACGGAATATTACTGTTCCAAATAATCCATCTACTATTCTATCTATCTAGTCCTCTTTGTGCTGGTAGCACATAAGGCCTCGACCAGAGCCCGCCACTGATGTCGGTCGGCTGAAACACGTTCCAGACGGCCCCACGTCCAACCATTGTCCTTCATCTCTCTCTCTACTGTTCTCCTCCAAGTTTCCTTGGGGCGTCCTCTTCTTCTTCGGCCATCAGGAGTCCATCGTAGGGCGATTCTGGAAATGGCTGTTGTTTTGCTGGCGGAGCACATGGCCTATCCATCGCCAACGCCTTCGTTGATTTGCGTTGAGATGGGTTCAGTTTCTGCTCTTTGGAGTTCTTCATTGGTGATGGTATTCGGCCAATAGATGCGTAGAATGCGTCGAGGCATCTGTTTTGGAAGACATCTAGTTTATTGCTGATGGCTTTGGTCATCTTCCATGATTTCTGACCATAAAGAAGGGTGCTTATTACATTTGATTTGAAGATTCGTAACTTGGTCTTCGGGCGGATAATTCCCTGTCTTCCATGTGCTCCTGAGTTGAGGCAAAGGCCTGGTGGCTTTTGCAAGTCGAGCCCGGATCTCCCACCTCCCCCATCCCCTGTATTTGACATCTTGATCCAAGATAGGTGAAGTCGCTAACTTCCCAATTCGTCTCCGTTCAGTTTGATGTTGTCTTGGACTCTGGCATTCATTCTCATGCTCTTTGGCTTCTTGGTGTTGACCTTCAAGCCAAGGTTTCCAGCTGTTGTTGCCAAGGCATCTGTTTCTCCTGCATGTCTGGTAGCGATGTGACATCAGGGCAATATCGTCAGCAAAGTCCAAGGGTCTTCCAGTGTTGTTTTTGCCACCATTGTCGGGTCCATCTGATTCCCCTCCTCTCTCTGTCTGTGGCGTTCTTCATATCCAGTCCATGCCAGGATGAAGAGGAAAGGCGATAGGATGCAGCCCTGTTTCACTCCCGTGCCGACATTGAAGGCGTCTGTGAGTTTCCGTGTTGCAGATCACTTGTGCGCTGAAGTCACTGTACAGCATCTCAATGACCCGGAAAAGTTTTGCAGGGATTCCGTATGCCCTCAGGATTTCCATAAGGACTCTGGGTTGGATGCTGTCAAATGCCTTCTCCAGGTCAATGAAGTTGATGTACAAAGGCGTGTTCCACTCATTGCTCTGTTCCAGAACCTGGCGAAAGAGTGAAGATATGATCTGGCAGGATCGTCCAGGGGGAAAGCCTGCTTGTTGTGGAGGGAGATTCCTCTAAAGGGTTTCCGCAGCCTTGACATCACAACCTTGCAAATACCTTGCTAGTGAGAGAAAGAAGTGTTATGCCCCTCCAGTTGTTGCAATCTCCAAGATCCCCCCCTTTTTGGGCAACTTGAAGATAAGACCAGTTTTTCCCACGCTTCAGGGGTCGGGGCCCGTTTCCCAAACCTGTCTGAAGATCTCCGTCAGAATAGGGCTGTCACATTAATATCTGCTTTCAACATATCTGCCGTTACCCCATCTGCCCCTGGTGCTTTTCCATTCTTCATTGTTTTGATTGCTGCGGGTCACTTCTTCTAGGCTCGGTGGATCGTGCAGATGTCCAGGTCTATACCTGCCGGTTGGGATATCTGCAGCTGAGGGGGGTTTGGTCTGTTCAGAACTGACTCGAAATTTTCTTTCCAGCGCTGTAGTTTTTTCTGCCTCTCCCTCAACGACCTTCCATTCTTGTCCTTTACTGGTACACATTGTTTTGGAACCCATTTTTTACTGCTTGTTTATCTTGTACAGCGTTTTTAGACATTCTAAACCCGCTGCTTCCTCTGCCTCATCTCCAGTTTCTCGATGTTTGTCCTTCTTGTCAGCTCTTGTCATCTTCTTTACCTCTTTGTTTAATTCTGCATATCTTCTTCTGTGCTGCTCTTTCAAGCGTTCTGATCTGGTGTTGTTGATCTTCTGCTTTGTCAGCTTTCTTTCATCTATCTTTTCCCAGTTCCTTTCCCTAACCACTCTTCCTTCTTCTTTCGGCGGAAGCCTAGTACCTTTTCTCCTCTTCCCCCAAGGCCCGGGTTTAAGCTGTCTATTGTTAACTCTTGTTGTTCCCCTAGCGCCTGGAATCTGTTCTTTATTTCCACAGCGAAAGCTTGTTTGGTGAGCGTCTCATTCAGTCTGTCAGAGTCTATTCTCTGCTGACGTGCCTGTCTTCCTCGTGTTCGCGTAGTTTCAGGGAAACGGTGGCCAACACAAGGTGTGAAACACTGGGAACATCGCTCCTCTGTAGGCCCTGACATCTTGAAGGGAGCTCCTCCATCTCCGATTGACTATGATGTGATCTATCTGGTTTTTTGGTGGTCCCGTCTGGTGATGTCCAGGTTGTTTTGTGATATCTCTGTGTTGAAAAAGGGTGCCTCCAATCAACAGGTTGTTCTCCACACAGAAGTCTGCTAGTCTTTCTCCTTGTCGTTGATGGTACCAATTCCTGTTGCCCCATAACATGCTCCCTCCCGGTGTTGTCACTTTCCCATCTTGCATTCAAATCGCCGGGATCACACCATGTCATGGGCGCAAATACTCTCCGCTGCTGCTTGGAGCTGATCGTAAAATGCCTCCCTTGGGTTCTATATCTGCATCTTCGGTTGGTGCGTAGCAAACTAGAACTGTCCAGCTTGGTTTTATTTGGAGTGGAATCTTGCCTTCAAAAGTCTTGGTCCAAATGGTTTCCCCTTCTATAATGCTTTTTCTGTTTTTTCTGTTGAAAAGTGCTACTCCCTCAGAGTGTTGGTTATCTGAATCTTCCAGAGAAACAATGGTATGTCCTGACGCCAGTCTCCCTTTCCTGTGCCGGTCCCCTCTGACCTCGCTGACTCCCAAATGTCCAGGCTGTAGTTGTCAAACTTTTTTGACTAGTTGGGGGGAACTTGCCAGTCTGGTACAAGGTCTGGACGTTCCAGCACCCCACCCTCATCTTCTGTTTCGGCTTCAGCAAATCCACCATCGGGGCGCCAGCTCCCTCTCCCGGGTTTGGCTGTCGTCCGTCATCATCCAGTTGCCTGGTGTGCTTCTTGCCGTCGGGCCCTCTGTGTCGGATGCTCTGGTATTGGTTTCTGTAACAATCATTTTTTTTAAAAGGGCAGGGTTGTTAGCCCTGTGCCCAACCCCCAACCTGGAGACCAGTGTCACCTTAGTCGGGCCCCTTACGACATGCCTGGTGACTGGCAGGGACGCTGAATTCTAGCAGTGCCACCTCCATAGGCACACCCCGGCAATCCCACGGGGTCCATCTACTATTGATGCAGATCAAATTCTTACTGTCAAATTTCCGGACCTAGGAGCAGATGAAGTGATTGTGCCAGGCTCTGCGCGTCTTACTTTCAAAATAGTACTTGATTCAACAACAGACACAAACAGGACAGTTGTCCAGAATTTGGGGCGGCAATTAAGAAAATTTCTATAAAACTTGAGGGGCAAGAAATATTTTCTTTACACAATGCAGACATATTTTTAACCTATTCTGATCTATGGCTAACCGGGAATGAAAGGGCTGATCTTGCGTTTCAAGGAATAGAAAATGAAGAAGCACTAAAACATAGAATAGGTTGCCGCAGATACTAAAGACGGCAAAAAGTATGTGGCTGTAAATTTGCGTTTGGAAATCGCTTTTCCATTCCCTTAGATTTTGATTTGTTAAAAGCGCATGCGCCATACTTTCAAGGAGCATTAAAAGACAGACTGTCATATGAACTAACTTTTAACGAATACAAACGTGTTATCAGATCAACAGACACCGAAGCAAAGTACAGCATTTCTGACATTACGTTAGAGTTTGACGTTGTTAGCAACCCTAATTTAGCAAGGCTGATTGAGCACCAATATCATCAAAATTAGCAATATATTACGAAAGAGTGATTCATCATACAACATACCCTAGAAGCAGGCAGACACTATATGGAATTTTAGTTTTAGCGTCTCGGCAAGATCGCTTAAAGGTATTTATTGCTGTGTGAAGATGAAGACCATTCAAAAGAGGAAGTGAAAAGTTTTTTAATCCAAAAATAACGAAAGTACAATGTTCGATTGAGGGCAGTCCTAACCAAATCTATGCTAGCGGGCTTAAACCTTACAGCATTTTGATGAAATAAGAAAACTGTTTGGAGGTGGGAGGTGTAGAAATCCAACAGTTGACCTTGTGGCTAAAGATCTACACCTTCACAGCGTAAGACTTGATGATTATTTAACAACAAAATACGGTTTATGGATTGACCTAAGGTCAACAGAGGATAATCAGTTGCATGGAAGCGGGAGAACTGTGAGAGACGTAATAAACATTCAAATTGATAAAGAAGAAGCCGATAAACCGCTTAATGTACATTTGTTTTTAATATAGATGCGCAGCTGAATATTGAAAATAACAGATTAAAAGATATACAATACTAAATTATTTTTATTTATAAAAAGCATGTCTGTTCAAGTTTATCCAAATGTGCCTACAGCGCCGCCAAAAGAAGAGATAGTAGAAACCCCTAACATAAAAACCTTTAGATTAACAAACATTACGCAAATGCAGCAAGTACTAGAGCAAGACCTTTCAAAATACAGCAAAAACCAAACGAAGGTATTCTGCTCCCTTTAATGCTGTTACATATGTTAATACTGGAGCATCGACTAAAAGCGCTCTATCAGCAGGAACGAGTGTAGGCCTCTAGCAACAGGCATAGGGGCACCCGCAGCTTTACCTCTAGGGGGTTTGTCTTTAGCTCTCGGCCTGTGTTCATTAGCCGTAGGTGCTGCTAGCAAAAAAATAAAAACTAAACTCCAAAAGCACACAGCTATGTTCAACTAATAACAGCTAAACTTAGCTCGTTTAAACTGACAATAAATAAAGCGCTTGTTGACTCAAACATCACGGATGAAGAATTTAATCGTTTACAGGCCGATTTTGATGACTACAAAAGACAAAAGTTTGATCTTCAAAGAAAGGCAGGACAAGTTTTTCTCAACAGCCAGACCCCGAGCAGATAAAAAAGGAATGCTTAAAAAAAGTAAACGAGACATTTAAAATCTGTTCTAAACAGCTCACAGTAACAACACCGAAGGGTGTTTATACTTTAGTTTATGAGTCCAAGCACAAAAAGACCGTTGATATTGATTCGGATTAATTATTTTTTTTTTTAATTTAAATAAATATTTTGAGTTAGAAAAGAAGCTCAACATGGCTAAGATATATGAAGGACAAGACGAATTGTTTGAAGGAATGCTCGAGAGAGAGCGTTTATCAAGAGCACTGAATGATATTGATTTAGAAGTCATTGACCCAACAAACGTACAGGCAAGTGTTGTTTTATGCTATTTCTCAAGTTCCAGGCAACCTAACAATAGACCCGCCAGTTAAAGTAATGTTAGCTGTTTTAATCGACTATATAACAATAAATGAAGAAAATCTAGAAGTCTGGGTCTCGACTAAACAACAGACTATTCTTTCTCGTAATACTTAACACCCGTTGGGCAGACGAACTGCTTACACAGTTTGACGCTGCGGCTGAAGAAGCCAAAATGAGAGGCTCTGGTTGGTCAGAGGGCGAAGTCTTAGAGATCAGATTAAAACAGGCTAAGTATGGGGCCGATTGTTGGTAAGGCTTACATTCCACTACCCCCAGCATTAGTTGCAAAAAGAGCAGTTCTAAACATAAAGAATACAGACAACAAATGTTTATGTGGTGTGTTCTTGCAAGGCTGCATCACGCCCGCAAAAACGCAGAGAGAGTGTCTAACTATCACCCGTACATCAATGATCTTAACTTTAGTGGGGTGTCCTTTCCTGTTTGTGTAGACCAAATTGATCAGTTTGAAGAACAAAACAAACCAATAACTGTTAATGTATACACAGGGATGAGGAAACAAATTTGGTGCCAATTAAAGTGTCCAAGAACAGTCCAACGATTGGCGAGCCAGACAAAAATCATGTTGACTTACTACTGTGCTTCACCAGCGGGCTACCGCATTACACATTGATTCGAACAATGAGTAAACTAATGCAGCATGCTTCAAGAATGGGCATAAACAAGAATTCTGCAGAAAATGTTTAACAAGAATGCCATCTGTTCAAGCCGCAAGCGAAAAATAAGAAACATTGTATCGGCCCAGTTGACTGTAATACAGAACAATTACGCCCCCCCTGGATCTAAAGTTAGTTTTAAGAACTGGAAAAACTGCAACATTCTCCATACGTAGTTTACGCAGACTTCGAGTCGCTTATTGTTCCTTATGAAGGGCCAGCACCACAAAAACTTCGAAAAAGTCTTAATGAGTAATCATCAGATTTGTTCATTTGCCTTCATTATTGTTAGGTCGGATGGCGTTTATTCAGAACCAGAATTATATAGAGGACCAGATGCGGAGAAACTTCTTAAAACGCATGCAGCAAGTGCGTAAACGCCTGTTCTAATAATCTAAACTTATCTGAAATCATAATGACGCCTGAAGACCAACAACAGTATGACTCGGCCACGCATTGGATTTGCGGTTTAGAGCTAACCCCAAGAGTGTAAACCCCACAGTAAGAGACCATGTCACATTAGTGGGAAGTTTAGAGGCACGCACAGTAAATGCAATCTTCAACTAAAGTTGAACCAAAGACAGGAAGCTGCCTGTATTCTTTCATAACTTCGAGGTTACGACTCCTCATCTTATAATGAAAGCAGTGGACGATGCTTTAGGGTGTCATGCATTCCCACATCATCAAAAAGTAACATGTGTTCATTTTAAAAATAACATGTCTTTCTACGACTCTATGCAGCAACATATGGGATCATAGAACACTGGCTATGTCCTTAAGTCCTGCCCAAAAACGGAAAAAATATTTTGACTCAAACTCTTGTTAAAAGGGGTTTACCCTTATGAATACATGAACTTTGGGGAAAAGGGTTTGAAGACACACTTCCGCCTAAAGGCGCGTTCTTTTCTAGTCTTAGAGGGAAAGGGCATTACGACTCCGATTACCAAACATGCTCAAGATGCGTGGCAGAAAATTAGATTGTAAAACGATGGAGACTATCATGACTCCTACTTTAATGGGTGATGTAGTTTGTTGGCGGACGTCTTTTAAAATTATAGAAAGACTTGGGATGAAACATTATAGCCTGGATCCCGCGCATTACATTTCTGCGCCCGGATGATTGGGACCTTTTCTTAAAGTTTACTGGAGTACAGATTGATTTTTTTGTCTGACCTACCAATGATTCGATGATTGAAAACGGATTGCGTGGAGGAATTAGTATGGCGTCGCATCATTACTGTAAAGCAAACAACAAATACTTGGAGGGACTTGATCCAAGAAAAAGGTCAACCAATCCATGAAAATTTAGATAAAAAATTCTGTAGGGTTTGGGGCCTATGGAGCAACCCATTTTTTCCGTTACCAACTTTAAAATGTCACACGGTGATCCAAACAAAAATTAAAAAGGCATTAAATTTGGTTTGGGGGTATTTGGCCCCTTGTCAACACGGGGTTTATTTTTAAAAGTTGACTTAGAAAAACCTCAAAACTCCATGACCTCCATAATAAATATCCATTAGCACCCAGAAAGTCTAAAGAGGATCCAAGAGAACCACCAAAACTTGTGCCTAATTTTCCCGAGGAAAAAAAAAATTTAAGGGCTCCCAATACGCCCCTTCTAAAATTTTTAAATTTAAGCCCTGGTTTAAAAAGTTAACACCTGTTCATCGCATAATTGCTTTTGACCAAAAATTTTTTCATAAAACCCCATACATCATAAAGAACACTGTTTCTTAGAACTAAATCCAAAGATGCTTCGGGAAGATTTTAAATTTGATGAAAACAGCTTTTTGGGGAAGACTAGGGAAAATCCGCAAAAGCGTAAAGATGTCAGTTTTGGTCACCGGGAAAAGATCCAATTAAGCTAACAAAAAACCCAAAATTTATCGGGATTTTTTAAAAGATTTCATGATCGTTTTTGGCAAATGATGAAAAAAAAAAAGTAAATTTTGGGACAAACCCCGTTTTTATTGGGTTTATGTTTTTTAAAATTTTCAAAAACTTTTTATGTTAGAATTTCCCTTTTTGGGCTACTTTAAGCCCCCTTTTCCCGAGTCCAGAGTGCTTTTTCCAAAATACAAAAATTTTTTGTTTTAGATTTCCCACTGAAGACATCCCCTTTTTAAAAATGGAAATTTGAAGTAATAAAGGGGGATGGGATGGGACGACACATCTATTATCCCAAAGATTCGCCTTTTTTATTTCCCAAATTTCTAACAAAAGGGTTTTTGGAAGGATGAAAAGGGTGAATTAAACTGGAAAGGTATCAAGGATTTGTTGGGTTTAAGGGCAAAAATTTCAGTATTTCGAGCCAGGAGAAAATCATTAAGAAAGGGAAAGGGGAAAATTACTCGCGCGTTTTGCAGTCAAAAAACACATGGCAACTACAAAGAAGATTGTTTTTGGGAATAAAAACTTTTCATCATGACAAAGTAAAACTGCGATCCCAATCTCCCCCGAAAATCCCAAAAAAACTGTTGTAACAAAGAATCATTTTAAAAAAAACAAAACAAAACGGGGGTTTGGGAATCCAAGGTTTTCCCTAGCAATTGGGCATGGGGAAAAAGTTTAAAAAAAATTTTAAAACGGGAAATGTTCCCGGGGGGATTTAATGCAGTTCTTCCTTCACAAAAAATCTTTGAGGACGGGTTTTTTTTGTGCCCGTTTCTCGTAAATAATACAAAGGGCGGGTTCATCTTTACAATTCTTTTTATTTCAATGGGTCAACACTCCAAACTGGATCGGTTGCCCTGATGCGAGTGTCCCCTTCTGCTTCCCCCGGTAAATAAAGGTACCTTACTTTTAAACCAAATGGTAATAGTTTGCCGGATGAACTGACGTCTCCTTCAGCAACATTTATTGTTTTTCTTTTGATTGCTTGTACTGGTTTTAAACCCTTTAAAATTCTTCATTATTCATTGCTCGCAAAACTGAGGGCAATCTTCTAACCCATTCTGTGTTGCAAGAATTGTCAATCAGCTCTCTGTGATACTGGTAGGAGAAAGTCTTTCGGCTAACTGTTTGTTAAAGTTTTCAACTAAAGCCTGTGATCTGTGAACTCCTGGAATGCCTCTTTAATGGTAACTCTATGTTTCAACAATAATTGATTCACTTGCCCTTTAAATTCTTTTCCATCATCGACTTGAATCATGCAGGGTAAGTTAAAGGGCCTCGTTGATATATTAGTTGTATAGCAACAGCAACAGCAGAAGCACTCTTTTGTGTTAATGGTTCCGCATCTTTGTATCTTGAAGCTATGTCAATGACTGTAAGTGCGTACTTAAATCTTTTTCGTCTAATCGTATCGGAGGGTAAATATAGAAGGTCCATTTGATGGGTGTCGTTTGGAGTTGTATTCACAAAGTGTGGTCTCTGTATTCGTCTAGGCGCAGGTAAATAAATTTGCCAAATAGCTTGTTTAGATAACCATTCTTTTGCTGTTTGTTCACTGACCCCCGCCGCTTGGCTTAGCTTTTGTATTGCTGTGATACCCTTCCAATATCCTTTGGGCGAATAATAGATTTTGTTCATTTTTTATTCAGCCAATATTATGTGCAACAAAATACACGACGGTCATACCAACGACAATAAACCCGATTTCTTGCATCTTTTGTTTTTCTGATGGTTGATAAAAGTCACTGAATTTTGGTGGGGCATGTCTGGATGGTTGCCTGTTACTAGATAATATTGTTTTTATTGCTTGATCAACATTTTAAATTGTAAGCTGCATGCCCCTGTCTTTTCAGTGTGTCATTAATAAAATCTAACTGCTCAAGTCTCTGCCTTTCATAGGCGTCTTGTAGCTCTGCTAGTTCCTCCATAGCTTTGTTATGTCTTTTTCTCTCGCTGTCATTCCCCAGTTTACTAAATGCAAATTACTTCCGCTAAAAGCAAGCGCATTCACCACAGCGCCGCCTATCATTATTGCGAGTGAAGCCATTTTTTATAAATGTATTTTTTTTCTTACATATTTATATTGTCTGGAATTATTCCTTGCTTGACTAGAAAATCTTTCGTAGCAAACGAAGCTGCAATGATAGCAATCAGCTTTGCTGAATCCTCAAAGTCTAGTTTGCCAAGATCTGCTGGTTTAATTCTTAACAAGCTTTTACCAAGCATTGAGTATCCTACACTTAGACCTCCATAACAGCAGAATGGTATACAAGGTTGGTAAGTTTTTCGGTGCTCATTTTATAAAATAAAATAATTATAATTTAATAAAAAACATGAACAGTGATCTACTACAGCTACAGGCGGCTAAACCTTCCCGAACTTATGAATGACCAAGTTGATGGCCAAGCTGTTATGCCCCAAAAGGAGAGGTTGTATTCTTTGCAGCGTGTGGAAAAAACAAAACAGTTCCTCGGAACTGAATTCAGCATTGAACAGATTCAACAGATGTCGCCACAAGACATTTTAAAGTATCATAAAGTATGAAGCGCAGCTGGGGTCTAGAATGGTGAAAAGTGTGGGGCAAACGGTTCTTAGTTTGTACACTAAACTAGTCAGTAGATTTGCTCCCATTGATTCTGAACAAGATCTTACGTATGATTTAACGCAAGATCCAGTTTTAACAAAGTCATTAGAGTCTCTAGGGTGTGATCTGTATTACAGATTTGGAACATTATTGTCGCCAGCGATCATGGGATTAATAACTTTTAATCATATAGATTTTGTTTCCCTTCAAAATGAACGAGCTGGAAAATCATCAGAACCAGAAAACACTGAATCAGGTGGAGAAAGTAACCAAGCCAGAAAATCAGCAGAAAAACGCTGAATCAGGTGGAGACCATTAAAAATCCTGGGCGTGTTGAAGCAGGAAAAAAATTAGCAGAGTGGAACAGACAAAAAAATTTAATGTTACAGAATATGACTCATCATGAAAACATAACGCCGCCAACGCCAGAACAAGTTGATTCAATGCCAGCTATAAAAACTCCATGTGATACAAGGGCCCCAAAGTCTTCATGAATATTGAACTTAAAACTGTTGCCATTTTTGGTGCTCTTGCTGCTGTTGGGGCGGTTATTACTGTTATAAAATATATAAAGAATGGCAACAGAAACAAAAGAAATCAAAAAAATCTGAACCGTTAAATACAGAAAAAGACAACTGCACGCCAAAACCGTCAACAACAAAAGATCATTTTTGATCCATTTATAATGCAATAATATTTTAAATTTTTTAATAAAAATAAATCATGGCGTATTATAAAATGATAAAGTCAATAAATAAAGACATGGAGTCTATAAAAGACATTTCCATAGACCAGAATTGTAATCAATGCGTTGCTTCGGATGTAAGACCTTCCTTAGATCTATGCAGAGAACGCTGAGCAAGACGTCCTCAACGATGACGCGTTTTTTGAGGCGTGTGTGTACTATATTAGGCATCTGCTATTTAAGATAAAAACATAGATTGTCTTGTTTTTTGATAATTATAAGATAACTTGAATACGAACTTAGTTGTACTTAAAGGATGACTTAGTTATGATCTTGAGGTGACTTAATCAAGAACTTAATTAAAAACTTAATCAAGAACTTATTAAGAACTTGAAGTAACTTAATTAAAAACTTAATTAAGAACTTGGGGTGACTTAATTAAAAACTTAATTAAGACTTGGGGTGACTTGGGGTGGGAGTGTGTGTGGTGTACACAGGGGGTGGGGGTGGGGGACGTGCGTGCGTGGGGTGGGGGTGGGGGTGGGGGACGTGCGTGCGTGGGGTGGGGGGTGGGGGGACGTGCGTGCGTGGGGTGGGGGGTGGGGGGACGTGCGTGCGTGTGTGTGCGCGCACCTTTGATTATTTATAAGAAACGAATGTTCAGAATATAATATAGTTATTATCAGTAAAACAACAATACAGCACAAACATTTAAAAAATAAGGAAGTGCTTGCATAGGAAAATGGGAAAGGGTTTTATGGTTGGCGCTAACGCGCCGTAAATTCAAGACGGCTGCCGGTCTCTCTGTCAACTGAAGATTATTCAAAGTAGCCACCAAGTGCATTTATCAAAAGCTTGATTTAATAAACAAGACAGTTGAATAAAGTGCACTCTGTGGCCGCCCGAAGGCAGCCTGTTGAATAGGACGTTTGAATAGGAGCATTGAAGCATGTGGATCAAGAAGTTGAAGCAGACCCGGTTATGCATAACCGTTATTTTTAGAATCATGTCATTTCCCTTGCTGGTGGTTTGTGGCAAGCAGAGCCCCCGGTTAATGCATAACCGTTAATTTTTAGAATCATGTCATTTCCCCTTGCTGGCGGGTTGCGACAAGCAGAGCCCCCGGTTATGCATAACCGTTATTTTTAGAATCATGTCATTTCCCCTTGCTGGGCGGGTTGTGACAGGCGCTCTACTGTGAATGTTTGCAGCTCCAAGTCGGCTGGCACACGTGGGATCTGTTTCCAGTAGTCGGCATATTCTGGAACTTGCAGCATGACTTTAATTGCGTTCAGTCTACTGAGGAAGAAGTTTAAAGGAAGCCCAACACAAAAAAAACTGTTTAAATCCAAAAAGTACACTTGCAAGTGCACGCAGTTTTCTAGCGTGGTCATCAGAATATCCAGTTTTTTCCTTCAACCAGTCTCCCCAATGTTGCTGTATTTCCCCCTGTTGTTGCCGAGTCCTCATGCCAATCTTTACACAAATTCAAAAAATTCCCAAATTGTATGTAGATCATGATAGTTTGTGCATCTTGCCTTCGAATGTTCCTGACCCTCTTTTCAGTCTGTTGATGATTTCATCTTCACTTTCAGTGTTAAATAGGCTATCTGTAAATGCCTCTCTTGTTATTTTTTTCCCGATGTCAGCTTTGTTTGCAAGAAAGTATTCATGAAGTTCTGCTGGAGTTGAAAATTCTTTCCTGCTCTTTTTGATTGTACCTTCCCTTTCTTTGAATAAAGCTTCAAGTTTTCTTTTGGGTTTTTTTTGGCAGTTTCTGCGGTCCATGCTGTTGAGCTCGGGTAACAACATCTTTCATTTTTCCAAAGTAAACAAAATATTCATGCAACAGCAGCTTTTCTTCCTCAGTCCAATTGTAAGCAGATGGAGGTGGCATGTAGTAGATGCAGTAGATGACTGAGGTATTGGTTGTTGAGTAGGTTCAGTACCCATGATGGCAAAATAAGTGGCGTGTCTTGAATAGAATAATCCAACAGAGCTTGATGTGCAGCGTTTGAAACTCTAATTTCCTGTGCTAATTCTTGTGAAGGACTACCTAGTAAATCCCTCTCTTCTTCTGAAAAAATGCTATCTTGAGACATGGAATCAATCATCAAAGTTTTAAAGTCACAACGCTTTCCTGACTGAAACACGTCCGTTCACCACAGCACCACAACACCAAATGACGAAATAACTCAAGCCCCGTTGTCAACAACACTAAGTGCTGGGCGGAAATGTCGTCACTGTTACTAATCAGCTGATTCTATCTAGTCTTGTGATTGGGGAAGGTAAGAAACATGTTTTGATATGTTTTATGAAAGGCGGGAATGAATGACAAGATCCTTTCAGCCACTTATAGAAATCTCGCTATTCAGAACTGCAGGCAATAGAAATTGATCGCTATTCATAACTGCTGACTGGCTTTACAAATCCAACGGTGCACGAGTGAGACCGCTATCTTTGCTCTGAATGCTTCTATTGAAATCTCTGGGGAGTGCCGCGCTTCACTGCATGCCTTAAAAAAACAGCCTGCATAAACCACTCTCTCTCACCTGCAGTGTGTATGTGTGGATTTTATGTCAAAATATAACTCGGTTTTAAAAACTTTAGTTTTATTTCACATGAAAGACAGACTCATTTGATGAATGTTTGCGCGAAAATGATGTTATTGAGATAATCGGGAAAACATAGGATTAAGCAAAAACTAAAATCTGAAAAGTTTAGTAAATTAGTATTAAAAACGGATAACCCTACACAGTATGTTTGTTTGTAGATAATCGTTATTTTTTGGTTATTGGCGTCTTGTCAGAGAACAGTAATATGCTGATTCTAGGGCACTTTCGCCCGAAAACTCGGTGGAGGGTGAAAGTGAGTTAGAATTGGTAAAATGCTGTGTGTGTGTCTGCCCGCCTCTCTGTCTGTCTGTCTGTCTCTCTCTCGTCTCTCTCTTCTCTGTCTGTCTGCCGGTAATTCTCTCTCTCTCTTCCGCCACAGGAAAAGGCGGCTTTTAGGCCACTTTCGCCCAAAAACTCGGTGGTTGAGCAAGTGAGTCAGGATTGGCATTTATACGTTCTCTCCTCAGGAATATTATACTTTATAGTTGTGTGTGTGTGTGTGTGTTCATGCGCACATGTGACAGTTTTCATATGTATGTTTTATGTTCATATGAATCATTACTGTTCTGGTTATAATCAGTTGTATATTAACTTAAGTGATTTACATTAGTATTCTTCATCTCAGAAGGGACAAAGGCTAGATGGGATTAAAAAAAAAAGTTCTTGCTTTCTGTACTCTTGGAATAAAGATGATTTATCGTTGATCAATCGATCACCACTCACTCTCTCTCTCACAGCTTTATCAGTTAAGGTTGTGTTCAGCTTAAAATTTTTTTTATAAAGTACTGTTTGTCTTAATGTTAACAGGGAACAGCTGTGTCTGTCAAAAGCCTTTTAAAACATTGGGGAAAAAAGTGTCTTGTTAGTCACACTTAGTGACACAAGGGCAAGGGCCAGATGGCAAAAAGAAAAAAAAAGCATGCATCTGCTTACCAGCTAAGCTGGGAAATGAATAACCATTGTCAGCATCTTTTTGTCTCTCGATTACTTTCAGTCTGAAGAAACTGGACCCAATCCACTTTTCATTATTTCAAATACTTGAAAATTTACTCTGAAACAGATTAACTTTTTTTTAATCATTTTTTTTTTTAAATTAGGAGGAAGTGTAGTTCACTGGAAATGAAAATACAGTGGGTGTATTCAAACATTTTCTGACGTCGGGTTCTGTAAAACCATGAAAGTTTGAGGTTAATTTTAACCCATTAATATGAAAATCTCAAGAGTCTTTTATACTTGTTATTCTTGTGTGAGACGAGTGCATGATTGTGTGTGAGGTGTGCATATACTACATGAATTTTTGTGTGTGTGGTGTGTGC
>JAFLJL010002964.1:0-7500 GCA_018398815.1 Conus ventricosus
GTTTTTCAAAAAAATTTCTTGTGACTTTTTGCCCTAAACAAGGGGGTCCGCACCATTTTGTCCTTTAGTTCTGGGGAATAACCAAAGTTTTGTACGAGGTTGTGCAAATCATGACAAATTCAGCAAAAGTTTCATTTCTTTCTGTATTCTTTCGTGAAAGATGTAGCTTGCAAATACTTTGTTTGTTTTTGGCCTGTGTGTTCTTTGAATTTTTGGATGATTGTGTTGACATCCTTTGCTTCATCTTGGAAAGTCCCCATGAATTAAAAATGTCTCTGCCTTTTGGCCGATCCAGATGAGAAGATAGGCTGCTCGTGCTTCTGCTGTCGTTTGCTTGAGTGGGCCTTGAAACATCAAACTTGTATGTTGTTGAAAGTTCTGCCATTCTTCTTTTAAATTTTTGGCATCCCAGTTCATTACTGGGTTATTTTGTGATGTGGCCATACTGTCAACCTTAAATGGCTCGTGGGTGTTGCTGTTTAGAACCTCTTTGGTTTTTGTCTGAACAATTGTTTGATATATATACACATATATTTTTTCCTTTCCTTTTTTTTTAAATTAAAAAAAAAAACCACGAGAGTGTCTATAAATCCAGCACAAGAGGAATAAACACTTTTATTGGCGGTGTTGTCGTTAACCGTTCGCTGCAGACATCAATGACCTACGTCACGCAGTTGACTAGATGATCCTAACGAAGTCTGCTGTTCCACTTGAGTCAATGGAAGGTTAATTCAGTAGTGTTACCGACGTGGGCTTGGCTTCTTCGTCGTTCTGACACCCATGTTAAGTTTGTGCGTGTTTGTGATAATCGGTGATGATCAGAATGTACTAGCTAAGTTTAGAAACAACATCTGGATTTGATGAAGCGTTCGTTGTCGCTCACTCGTGTCTCCAAGTTCTGGTCTCCTAGTTACGTCCAGGGAGATAATACTAATTGATTGTGCACCGGAAGATATTGTTTATAGTCCACTGGTACGAATGTTCGGTAATCATAACAACACACACACACAGAACATTCCACAACCTGTAAGCCAAGCGGACGGGAGGACACCCCTGCGGAGCCTTACTACAACAGCATGGAGTGTGTAGGCGGAGGCCAGAATATCGAACTGCATCTTACCACCTCGGTGCCGGATGACCATCAGCGCTCATTGTCACCGTCACCTTGTACTGCACCCACAAGCACACCACCTTCTGGTCAAGGCTTCACCAAGGTGCCAATACTCACCATTCTTCTTTCCATCGTTCTTCAATGTAATTCTACTCATGCTGACATTACACTAGACAGACAATACTGACTGATTAAAAAACAGTATATCAATCAATGACTGACTGATACCTGGCTATTGCCGAGCAACTAACCATTATAGGAAAATGAAGGTAACTATCAATCCCTCGATATCAAAAGATCCGACAATGTTAGTGGATAAAAGAAAAACAGACGCACAACTCTTAAATTCTTATGTGCATTTCAAGACCGAAAGTGAAACATCAAATCCCTCTCAGAACAAGATGCCACTTTCAGCTAAAAGCAGTGCCCCTAGAAAAGGAACAAGCTCACGGGCCTGTGAACACTCAGTCTCTGAAGTACAATCCATCAATTCTGTTTAGCCTGGATGAATGTTTTTTGAGCTTTACTCTTCTTTTAGCAGGCTAGGCAAAAGGCAGATGTGTGTTTTTTGAGCTTTTACTCTTCTTTTAGCAGGGTAGGCAAAAGGCAGATGTGTTTTTTTTGAGCTTTTACTCTTCTTTTAGCAGGCTAGGCAAAAGGCAGAGGTGTTTTGGGGGACAGTGAACCCGACAGTCGTCAAGAAGATAACTGAAATGTAAGTCTTCCATTTATTTCTGTTTGGTTTTCCCCTGAAGACTATGCAAGATGAGATGTAACACAATACAGAAACTTCAGATCAGCAGGTTTTTTTTAACTTACATTTCAAAAGTAAAAAGAGAAGAAACAAACATGTTGTACCCACATGCAGATTATAGAAGAAAAAAAAGGAATGGGAGGTTACTCTTTAAATGCAACTGATCAGGCTGACTGAGATTTTTAAAACACACACCCCACACACACACACACAACCACACCACACACACACACACACACACACACAGATCCCACACCAGTTCTTTGTCAGATAATCCTTGGGCTGTACGACACTGATGAATACACATGAATTAAAATGGAAAAAAAAAAAACGATTAACATAATTAACACACGGCCTAACAATATGACGACAGTGCAGCACTGCTGTAACTAATCTGGTATGTGATGTTTGTTCATGTAATTATCCTGTCCAAAATGCTTCTTTTTGACCCTATAAACACTTGCCAATATGCTGTGTTGCTATTCAAGAATTAGTTAACTGATTTTTAGACAACTCAGCCCACCAAAAGAAAAACAAACAAAAACTGAGATATTCCCCAAGCCCCCCGCTACTACAGAATGCAACACAGGTCAATTAGGGCATCATTACAGTCAAAACATGATCCAAAATTTTATCAATTTTTTGAGGATGATGCCACTGGATTTTGGTCGAGAGTGTATGAGAGAACTTCCTTTAAAAATTTTATCCTGGAAATAAACCCAGGTCCAAGGTCCACCTGCAATGTTAGTCAGTCAGTTTGACCAACACCGTCAGAGAGGCATCCATAAAAACGAATGAAATCGACTGTGGGGGTTTTCCAGTCTTCCTAGCTGACCCCAAACACACTCCCCGACTGTAGTTTCAGTCTTCCGAGTGGAATCCAAACACACTCACGACTATGTGGTTTCAATCTCCTAACTGGACCCTTAACACACCCAAACAATTCAGGATAGTAGACAACCAAGTTTGAAAATCGGGAATGAAAAAACTTTTTCTCTGATGAAGCTCCACCCCATAAAGGTTTGGGCAGCATGGCAGTAATGCCTTTTAAGGGGGGAAAGAAGACGACAAAGCAAAAAATAAATCAATAAATAAAACTCTAAAAACATGATGCGAAAAATTTGATGCCCATTAGTTTACTGACAATGCGTTTGCGCAGCATGAACAAAGGGAGAGAAATTGGAAGAAATGGGATCCACAGGAAGTCGTGACCATCAGTGCCTGTCACACGCTCCCCTCTCTCGCTTTGGGCAAGCTCTTTCCAATTTCGGTGCAAAACCACTAGTTTTAAGTTTAGGCATCATCAGCTTAAAATGACTCTGGCAAGAGGTCCAGGCTCTGAACTCCATCTGTTTTTTGTTGTTGTTGCTGTTTTTTATTTTTAACCATCATGTCGAATTTTTTAACAGACAAGCCAAAATGGACACTATTTGCCATCTTTTTATGTGACTAAGGAGATGGAAGCACATGATCAATCCACAACATGGTTCCTTTTCTACATGGTTAAAAAGGTCACTCTACAGTGCCTTCAGCTATAGATCTAAGTCGGTTAGTGGACCAGTGAAGAGCACATGTATAAAAAAGTAAACTACAGGCATTTTCTAAATACTGGCTTCAAAGTGAGGGGACTGCAGGCAGAAATTAGTATTCCCCGGCCTTTTCCATTTTGCACCCCAATTTAAGGAGATATGTGCTGACTATTCGTGCTATTTTCATTGTCTTGAATGTTTGCCTGTCTTGCATAAAGAAGACCAAAGCGGTCAAAAACGTAGTGTTTGTTTTGTGATTTGTTTGTTCTTTTGTTGGTGATACAGTAATTTTTCTTTTATTATCAATTTTGTCCTAAATATTGATTTGTGTTGAACACTAAACAGTCAACTGTTAAAACTGACCAAACACACACAAAAAATCGATTTTTTAAAATACAAAGGGCCATGTGTGTTATGTTTTGGGAAAAACACACATGTGAATAATATTCTTTTTCAAGGCAACAGAATACTTTAAGGGCCGATTCTCTCTCTCTCTCTCCCCTCTACCACACACATACAAAACAAAAACACAATTCCAGAAAACATACATACATGCGCATGAATGCTAGCACACACAAACAAGCCTTTAACACAGATGCGATTTGCGGCACAGAGACCATTATTATGAATCCCCTGTTACTACCCTGTGTTCTTTTAATCTGTTGTGTGTGTGTGTGGAGTGTGTGTGTGTTGTGTGTGTGTGGGGTGTGTGTGTGTGTGGTGTGTTGTGTGTGTGGTGTTTGCTGTGTGTGTGTGCGTGTGCGTGTATGTGTGTGTGTGTGTGTGCAGCGTGTGCCTGTGCATTTGCTTGTGGGCTTGCATGCACGTACCCTGCCTGCCTGCCTACTTGCATTTGAAATGAATGTGTGTGCACGCACATGAGTACTATGAACATGCCAGAATGCACACATACAGAGTGGCACACATATTGAAGCGTATGGGAACTGTCTCATTGTGTGTATGGGGTGTGTGTTGTTGTGAGAGATAGTATGTGTATGTTGTGAGAATAGTGTGTGTTGTGTGTGTGTGTGTGTGGTGTGTGGTGTTGTGTGTGTGTGTGTGTGTGTGTGTGTGTGTGAGTTTTGCGTGTGTGTGTGTGTGTGTGTGTGTGTGTGTGTGCATGTGCGTTGTGTGTTGAATGTGTGTGTGCTTATACATTTAAACGGTGGGTCAGTTACCTTACTTATTTTTCCTAGTCCACCATCCTGGAAAAAAGTCCATGAAATACATGCACACCACATACACCAGCAACTCCCTTGTTTGTTTTTCTCCCCCTCCGAACCCACATACAGCCAAGCACATTCACACACCCACACACTAAAATGTGAACAAAATGATCAATTCATTGCAAAAACAGGGAAAATTCAGGCTGCAGTCATGTTCATCTTTCACCAAATGAAACCAATGACAGTAATAGTATAAAAAAAACAACAAATGGAACAAACAAAAACACAATATGAAGGCAACACTTTTTAATACCCTTACAATCCAGTATCTTTAACTGTTACTTCAGTGCCTGAAGTGTTCTTTTCAGGTCAACCAGATAACGGGGTGGGAACCAACCAAACGCATCTGTGTCAAATGAGCATGATCAATCTGTTTTTGGGGTAAACTGCACTGAACTGTAATTACCCCTTGGGCAACTATTCTGCCTTATTGCACCATATTCAACTTCACTGCAAAATCCCCTCTACTGCTCCTGTCAAAGGTTAAATCCACACTTGTTCTCATGTGACGTATTTTGGGAAACTTTGAGCATTAAATAACCATTTGTGAACAGCCTTTATGTTAAAGTCCCACACTTTGCAAAGTGCCATGGTCCTGAAACACTTCCCGGGCAATAGAACGTAAAATCTCAAGTGCCCCCACTTGGGAAAGTGTTTCAATTGATTTCCAAGGAGTCTTTTTACGAAAAAAATATTTAAAAATCTTTTAGCTCATGCTGAGAATGCTATGAGTGGGCAGTGACAGGAAAGAGTCCATCCAACACGCAGTTTTGTTACTGTGTACAAAATTTTGCAGCCCCGGCTCCGCAGAATTGTTAACAATAGCACAGAAGTCTGCGTAGATGGCACTTAAGTGTTCGCATTTGCTTCACACTAACAAGGGCAGGGGTCAAGAGGGCCAGAAAATCGGCTGGTGGCCTCCTGGATTACCGAGAGTTTCTGGTATATGGACTTTAAGGGTCAGCTATAAACATGACCAAACAAAAAAATGGACACATGCACAGCAGTCTATATCCGTTGCTAGATTTTTACACAAAATTTGGCAAAGGTGAGACCTAAACTTTTTGCTTGATAATAAAAAAAAGTTTTTAAAATGAATCAAAAAAAGGAAGGAGTTTCAAAGTTCAATTAAAGTTTGTTCGATTGATCCTGAAACACGTGAACTTGGTAGCTGCAGAAATGTTGTATAAAAACAAAAACTTGGTAGTTAAAAGGTTAAAAACAAACACTGATTACATTAAACATGTTAGGAATAAGAACAAAAACAAATCTTTCTGAAGACACTCATGCTGGAGGAATAACCAGGGGGGCAGGGAACTGGTGAAGGCACGACACAAGTGCTGTTAACAAACCAACAAAGTCTGCAGAAGAGCAGCGTTTCAAGGGTCAGCAAAACAACTACTCAGAATCTGTGACTAGTAGTGCAGGTCACGTCAGAGCATCGGTTTACAGGCACTCTAGGGTCATATAGAGAGGTCAAACTGGAACTCCACCTTCAGCAGAGCCTACTCTGCGTGACCCGTCTTGCCTTCCTTGAAAAGCAGCTGCTCTGCAGACAGTGCGTGAAGGGTCACCCACCAAAGAGGATGCTGCATTGCGAGTGTAGGGCTTGTGGGCGGGCGGAGACTCGGAGATGTGAGACTTGGAACACGCGCAGTGCTGGAAGATTCAAAGGAACAAACAATGTAACAAAAACTCAAGTTAAAAAAGCTTATTGGAAAGAATGTCCATAACTATTTCTGTGTCCCTTTCTTTTGGTCAAATGACACTTCCAAAAACAAAACAAGTAAAGTTTAAATTCAAACATTGGAAAACGTCCAAGAAAACATGTTTTATAGAGAAAAAAAAAAAAAAGAGAATTCAAGGTATTTGAAACAGCAGTACAATTCCTGTACGCAACAAATGTAAGAACAGTATGTTTTCATCCACAGGCAAATACAAAGTCATGTTACATATATTCTGAAAAGATGTAATTTTGATCTGTAAATGTGTACAGGATTATGTACGAAAGAGCATATTTAACAAAGTAGGACTTTGAAAACCCTCTGAAAGTTTCTGGATCCAATAATAGTCTCTGTGTTCTTGCCAGCACTGGAAATGAACTCACCAACAGCATAGATGCACAGAGGTTTATTGAATTCAAGATCACCACAAATACAAGGCATGAAGGACCACAGAGATAGAGACTGTCTATGACAATCAACGAGGATGATGAAGCTGATGTTATGAAGTTCCATTCTGGCATGAGACTACATAGTAGGACTGTACTCTACATTTCTTGTCATAATATAAATCTTACCCCTTTGCAAACCCCTGTTACTTCCGTGCATTACTTATGTTTGTGTTGATTTCCTTTGCCAAACTCCCTGTGCATGCTGTCTGTACCTTGGAACAAGGCAAAAACCAACATAATTTCCTTCGTTAATTCATTAGCTAATAAACAATTTCCAGATTGATCTTGATCTTGATCATCCAGGCTTGAGAGATACAGACATCTGCAGTGTTTAAGAGAACGTAATGTGACTGCATAGTTATGGTTTCCAATTTCACGCGCAGAACACTCAATGCTGGGTAGGCACCAGTCAGAGCCTCAAAATCCCTTAATGTGCCTCTAATCAGACTATCACAACCTCCTACACCATCATGCTAATCATTATATTACACGGGTGGTCTGACAGCACCAGGTATATTCACCTCTTGACACAAGGCTTCCTTTTTTTCCCCAATTAATCACTGTTGGTCCTTTCAAGGTACACCGGTTTTCCTTTCACTCTCACTCTGTACGGACCACTTTCCACAGCTGCCAATTCAGAGACACAGACCGGCAATTTGAAGGAGGCAGGTCTAAACCCTAACAGATTCACTGCTGGATTTTTTCAG
>JAFLJL010002964.1:12500-32500 GCA_018398815.1 Conus ventricosus
TGGGATAAATGGCAAGAGCGAAGTCGATGGGCTGGTCCGGAACTTGTCCAGGGGCGTAACGGCAGCACAACGCATCCCCAGCATCACATGACAGACAACCTTGGAGAATCTAGATATGGTGCTCGACCGTCGACGACCCGCCAGGGTGGAAGAGTGCCGGGCCCTGTGCCTCAAAGGGCCCCAACCAAAGCTACTGGTGGTCCCCGTGCCCCGTTTCGTGGCAGAGCCAGACGGCGGGTGTCTCGGTAAAAGCTACGGCTTGGAACAGAGAGATGGAGCCAAGGCCCATTGGAGACTGCAGTGAATGCTGAGGGATTTCCAGGAAGAAGCTCCCCTAACCGAAATGGACTCCACAAAGAGGACATTGATGTTGCTTGTTCCAGGAGACCCACCTTAAGAGAACCTTCGTTCACAGTAAGAGGCTACAGACTACCGTGTGGACAGGAAGGAGACACAAGGTGGAATCCTCATCTTGTGAAGAATCATATACCACGAAGCCACATCACAGTGGATACTGAGGATCAGCAGAATCAACCGAGTGGAAATCACACTGCGGGAGAATACAGATCAGAATATACAATGTATACTGCCCATCAGATCGACGGCTCTCACTACATCAATGGATCTAACAGAACAGCTGCCTGGTTTGTCGGCGACTTCAACAGACACCTCCACAAGCTGGGGATACAACGAAACAGACTCAGAGGAGAGGAGTAAGGAGTGGCAGATTGACCAGCAACAACATCTACTAAATCAAGCAGATGACGCCCCCAACTTTCCCTACTCACCAGGTGGCTAATCGTCAACAACACCAGACCTAGCCTTTGACCACCAACAATCTGCAAGGCGAGCGCACAAATGAACAGTACTGGACCAGCTTGGCAGGCAGCGATCACAAACCGGTAAATCGGCCCTTTCACCTCAACCACCATCCTGAGGAACTGCAGACCACGTGCCCAGGTAACTACAGAAAAGCATAAATGGAAGATGTCTCCATCTCACTGACGAGTAGCCGCCAACATCAATAATCCGTCAGAAAGATGCGAACAACATGACCACAAGGCCGTTCATGCGCAATAACTGAAAGCAGCCATAGAAACTATCCCAAGAGAGCAGAAAGAACTACAGCCCTACTGACTGAAGAACTATCCAACAGCTGAAATCAAGCGAACAAGCAAGAGAAAAGGCAGAGAAGGAACCATCAACAGAAAACAACATCAAGCTGAAGGAAAGAACCGCCTTTACAAAAAGGCCTTCATCCAGGCAGCAAAACCAACTGGAAAAGAAAACAGAAAATCTCAATTTCACCTGGAGAAAGATGGAGCCAGACGGTGGAAACTTGCCAAGTCAATGAACGATGAAAGAGGTCAACTTCACCAATCGTTCTAGAAGACAACGGAGGGACCCTCAACTGAAAGCAGGCTGCAGACCACCTTCCTCATAAGCACGTCGAAAGGATCATGACTCAAAGTCCCAAAAGATAGAGAAGAAGTTTTGGTACAACAAAACACTACAATAGACATGGACACAGAGGAAGAAGGTGGATGAACGAACTCTTCTCAGAAAAAGAACTGAAGGAAGGGAATAAAGCAGAGCAGACGTCATGACCGATTACGACGTGGACATTAATGATAGTGTCAGAAACGTAGCGGTGCTGGGGATGAGAGTAAATGTGCTGATTGACACCCCCGGGTTATAAACTCTACAATTTCCCCCGTGAACTTGTGCCACTGCCAGATGTGGTGGGATTCAGCTGATCATCAAAGAGTGTCTCGGGTCTTACGCCCCACGTCAATTCGACCTTCCCCTTCTCCCACACCACTGTTGAAGTGGCTGACTACTTCTGACTTTTTGCAAAATCAGCCATCCGTCTGCTGTGTGTGTATCGGACCCCGCCCATAAAAGGAACAAACTGCTTGATTACAGATTCTAAAACGAAGAGTTCCCCTGATTTCCTTGACTTTGCCGCACGCGTGACCGATCTTCCCGATTGTCAAAAAAAATTCGGTGAACTTTAATGTTCCTCTAGACGACTCGAGTGATCCCAGAGCTAGGAGATTCAGAAACTCTTAGAGACTTGTGGCCCTTTTCCAGGCCATCGATGAAACCCACTTATCCAGCAAGTGGTCACATCTTGATCTTGTGATTTTTCGTGACACTGATGGTCTTTTGCACTCTGCTAAGTGTTGTTTGAATTTTTGATTGTCTGAACACTATAGTCTAGTGTGGCCATCTCAGAGTTCCAAAGCCAAAATCGGAACCTCCAATCTCAAATGTGTTCGTGCCATACATAAGATTTAGAACCGCTGCTGATTTTTCTCCATGACACTCGCTAACATATCACGCCTGACGTAACACTTAACTGATTTGAACATTGGTCTTATAACAGTTTTGATAAGCATGCGCCCAGTATTCAGCGGACTGTAACACTGGCGTCGTCCGGCTCCGTGGTACAACTCCAATTGCACCTGAGCCTGCGAATATAGAAACGCGAGCGACGTCGAGCCGAGCGGGCGCTGGGTTGTCATCTAGACTGACAATACACAAGCAAATTACGATGCTTGCCAAACAGAAAGTCCGTACAGATTGTCCATCAAGCCAAAACCGCTTTTTTATCGTCCAAAGTTGCAGCAGCATCCTCGTGTAAATAACTGTTTAGAACGTCACGAGCATGTTGGGTAATGCTGCAAGTGTTGTAATGCCGTCCACTAATGTTGCCGTCACAGCGTCCTGTTTGTTTTCTCAGTGGTTTCGCCCACAAAAAAAAAATTCAAACAATTCGAACCTTTCTCCCCATCCCAGATACTTTCAGATCAGTCCTGTTGTTTTAACAGGAACAACCTCTCTGAGTTTCTTGCCAGTGTCCGAGCAGACTGTTCGTAAAATCATCACACAGTCTGCGAAACATCCTGTGACCCTTGACCCCCATTCCCACCCCACTCCTCTTTGAACACCTTGACTCTCTCCTTCCTACCATCACCAAAATTCTTAACGAGTCTCTGGCTTCTGGCACAGTTTCCCACCTGACTTTTAAGACCGCCACTTGTTAAACCCTACCTCAAGAAAGCAGTCTTGATCCCAACGTTCTTAAAAATTAACAGACCCATCTCAAATCTTCCCTTTCCCTATCCAAAATTCTTGAGAAAGTCATTCTGTTCACAGCTCTCGACCATCTGGCCTCAAGACAACCTCCTCACACCACAATCAGTCTGTCCATCGCCCGGGCACAGCACGGAGACCACCATCCTCGCAGTCTCATTGATATTCTAAATTCTCAGAACGAAAAACAAAAATTACTGGTCCTTCATTTGCTAGATCTTTCGGCAGCCTTTGACAACCATAGACCATGAAATTCCTTCTCTCTCGTTGAAATACACATGGGGACATCAAGAACAGCTTGTTAAATTGGGTTTCGGTCTTATCTTCTAGACAGGAAACAGTTTTTTTATTCAAGTGGTGATCACCGCTCTGATGAACTTACCTCCATTTGGCTGGCCTCAGGGATCCGTGCTGGACCTGTCCTCTTTATTTTGTACACCACGCCATTGTCTTCATCCACGGCGGCCATTCCGTTTCACACGAAATGTTTGCGAGATGATACTCAGCTCTTCATTCCTCTGTCATCGATGACTACCCACCCCTGTTTTCTACTCGCAATCGGTACTTCTGATAGCGAGACCTCGATGTCAGCAAATAAGCTTAAATTAAACGGTGAGAAGACTGAAAGCCATCCGTTTTTTTCCAAGCGGTCACACAATGGCCCTGATCCGATCCCTTCTTCTTTGACATTAGGTTCCAGCAAGCAATAATTGAATTTCAAACACTGTTCGTGACCGGTGGTGTTCTCCTTGATAGTGACCTCTCAATGAAACAGCATGTCCACAAAAACTTGTTCAGTTAGCTTACATGGACCTTAAAAACGAAGGCGCTATTCGACCCTATCTCACTAAGAGACGCCCAAACTCTCGTTTCAGCATACAGCCTTCATGGCGTAATTACGCAACTGTGTGTCTTCCGTGGCGGGCCCTCAACTGGGCATCCAACCCCTCCCAAACGTGGACAGAACTCTGCAGCCGTCCTCATTTTGAAAATCTCCTAGGACCCATCCCTCCGCCCTCTCCTGAAAAAGTGCACTGGCCGCCCGTTGAAGAAAGAATAAATACAAATGTTTTTGTATGTTGTCCTCTAGCCTTCAAGATTTACACTGGGCGATGCCCCTGCCATATCTTTCCGATCTCCTCAAGTATATGTCCCAGCACGAACGCTTCCGCTCCCGCCACGACACCAGGACCTTCCGCTTTCCCAGTTACCGTCCCCATCGTAAACAGCATGGCGAACGAGCTTTCCATACGCCGCTCCAAACGCTGGAATAAACTCCCCTATGACTTAAGACATTCTCAAACCTTTTCTTCCATCAAAACCTCCCTGAAAACCCACCGTTTCAAACAATACTAGAAACAGTCTTACCAGATAGTTGATTGACCTTGTTGCTTCTGTGGATCGCTTAGTAGTTTGTGCTGTTGCGGCGTGTTTGTGTATTGTTGTCGTGCGTGAGATGGGTGTGCGCGGTGGAGATAATGAGAGAGCCTGTGTGTTTCATTTCTGAGCCGTTTTACAAATGCTTTTTTCTTTAGCATTTAGCAATTGTAATTTTTCTGCCTTTGTAAAAGCGCCTGTCCGTGGAAGGCGCATATAAATCCCCATTTTATTATGATTATTATTATTAAAGAGAAATCACCAGGACCTGATGGCAGGACAAATGAGATGCTAACAACACTTGGGACCATCAGCAAAGAAAAACCCTTCTATATCTTCAACCCAGCTGGAAAAATGCATCAGTACCATCAGGCTGGAGAGAATCTACCATGATCGCCGATTCACAAGGAAAGGAAAAGACAAGACCAAGGCAGAACAGCTTCAGACCCATTAGTCCACCAGCTCGTAGGGAAGCTCATGGAAAGGCTAAGTCACAATAGGCTGACATGGTACCTGAGAAGAAAGAGATCATCTCTGACAAGCAGGCAGGATTCAGGCAACACCGACCACTGAAGACCAGGTCGCTTCTCTTAATTGCGCAAGAAATGAGATGCACTACAACGACAAGAAGCATACATTACAGTCTGGATCGACCTGGAAAAGGCCTTTGAGAAAGTTGGAAGCATGTGCTGAAGCTGAAGATGCACAATTACGGTAAAAATCCTTTTTTCAGGTCCTCATTGTTCAAAGATCAGCCAATACCTGAACAACAGAAAAGCCCGGGTACAGAACAGAAGGCACCAAAGCAGACAGAAAATCATGAATAAGGCGTTCCACAGGGTGGAGTTCTCTCCCCTACGCTTTTCATCATCTTCATGAACGACATCCTTGATGACAACCCTGCATGGATCCATGTGCAATCGAACGCAGAACGATCTTGCCATCTGTGCTCTGAGGCAGTACCTAACAACATCCACTGTAAGGATCCAGGAAGCCCTGTGGAAGATCGAGACATGGACAAAAAAGTGGCTCGAACCATCAATGCCAGAAAAAACCACATACACCATCCTCAGAGCCTGGCTACAAAAGAGCAGAGTGCACGCCTCCAGTGAATGTCACGTCCTCGCCACAGGATTAGTCACCCACTTACTTAGGAGTCACATTTGACCCCAGGATGACTTGGGAGACAACAATAACAAGTGCAACAGAAAGAGCCAGGCTACGTTTGCTTGATTGAAGAATTACTCAGGAACTTCCTGGGAGCCGACCACAACAACCCAGAAGAAACTGTACCTCGACGAGTTAGACCTGTCCGTAGGAATATGGTACAGACTGCCTGGGGGACAGCAGCCAAGACCAACCAGACAAAGTTGCCAAGGTCCAGAACCAGGCCTCCAGGATCACAACCGCGCATCTCAAATCAACCCCGATCCAAGCATGGAAACTCTGACAAGGTCTTCAAACCTTGAAAGCAGAGAGATGCCATAATCCTCACCCAAGCTGCCAAATTTCAAGAGGATGAAGAAACACCCCATGAATAAAAGATGTCAAGCCAACCAAGTGCAGACTGAAGCGCAGCAGTTTTGTGCACAACGCTCGTAGACTCGAGAGGCCGGACCCAGAACTGCTACAGCAAGGGAACAAGCAGATCCAACTCACAGCTCTGTACCCGCCTTGAGAAGGGACTATGTTTCCGGAAGTCAGAGAGACAACCCCAGGCATTCGCTCAAAGGGCAAACAATCAGAACCAGAGAAGAAAAGCACTAGCTCTAGACCATATAAACAGGCTTAACCCCAAGGAGCTTGAACGTACGCATACACAGACGGCTCAGCAAGGAGGCTACCAGAAATGAGGAGGAGGATTTTCCTAACCTTGAAGAATGGAACCACGTCCGACAAGCCCATCCCCACTGGCAACTTCTCCCCGAACACAAAGCTGAGGCAAGACCCATTGCAGGAAACAGCAGCGGACACACTGGGCGCAAATAGAGAGGCCATACATCCCAAAATCGTCATCTCTCTGATGCAACGGTCAGTACATCAGGCTGTCAGAACCGCCAAAGAACTAGAGACCTCAACCCCCGTGTCTCTGCCTTGCTAGACTGCAACAGGCCACTGACCTAACTGTCATCCATTGGCATACCTTCACACTGCAACATAGCAGGCAATGAGGAAGCAGACCCGACTGGCGAATGGGAAAGGAGACAGCAGCCACAAGAGGACAAGGAAACAGCTCCTAATAAGAGGCCAAAGACGATCAATCAAGGAGAACAGCGGAAAAGATGCTTCAGCTACATCCAGAATAATAACCAGACAGATCCTACCACCTCCTATCCCCAGACAACCAAGTGAACATTTGAGGCTGAGGACGGGCCACTCCAGGCTACACCATCACATGTTCACAAGGGTCTGCATTGGCGAATCTGCTGTGTGCCCCTGCGGTTACAGCCCCAATGACAGTGGAACACTTCCTACCAGACTTGTCCACTCACCATGACCTGAGAGCAGAAGAACTGGCATGCCTGCCAACCGATGAGGGAAAACCTACGGATCTCTGGAGGACCTCCGCCGACGGCAGCCTCATCCGTGCATCTGGGTTTCCTGTCAGAGCGAACGAAGAGAAGAAGAAGAACTTGTCAAAAGTTTCAAAAAAGTGTAAAAGTTCTGGTGCTGAAGGATTGCGGGCGGCCCAGCTATGGCCTCCAACGCTGACAGTGAATCTGACAGAACCCAAAATCCCTCTTCTTAGAATGTGAACTATCTTTCAATGCCGATGCCAAAGCATATAAACATACTCCCAGTTTATCTTGAATAGAAAGCAGATATACATACTCCAGTTATCTTGAATAGAAGTACTTTCTGAGATATTCCCATTAAGAAGAAAAACTGTTTGGGTCCTTATAGCTGTTAGTAACACAGACACACAGAAAGACAGACACACAGACAGCATTTCTTTCTCATTCTCATGTAAAGTATCCCCGTTCTATGGAACTGGGAGGACAAAAATACAACAGTTGGGATAAGTCACGGTGCAGCACCCAAAAGAGACTGAGTATTACAACATTACCCCGTCCCCTATTTCTTTTCCCTGAAAACATAAACAACTGAATCTGAACACATCACCAGGTATGACAATTCATAGAACTCCATGAGTCCATCCCACACCATACAGAATTTATCCATAAAAAAAAAAGAGATGTAGCCAACCATTGTGTACAGTATCATTGCGCCACCCCAGCCCCCCTCCCTATCACTTATGGTCAGGAAAATTCACAGAAAAGAAAAGAGGCCAAATATCGCAGCTCCATCCCCCCCCTCCTTCCGCATCCCCATCCCTTTCTCCTAGCCACTTTATCAAAGTTTCTGTGCTCTTGGAACAATTCCGATAAATATGAGGCCACTTTCTCGGCTATCGTGAATGAATTACACAAAAGAAACAAAAACTTACATGAAAAGCAGGGTGGTGCACACATCAGAACAGAGAGAAAGAAGAGAGAGAGAGAGAGAGAGAGGAGAGAGAGAGAGAGAAGAGAGAGAGAGAAGAGAGAACAAAGAGAGGGGGGGGAGAGAAAGACAGACAGACAGACTGAGGGAGAAAGAGAGAGAGAGTGTGGTGTGTGGTGTCTGTGTGGTGTCTGTGTGGCGGCTGTTATTGGTCGGGCGGTGTCTTGTACATATAATAGAAGAAGAAGGGGACAGTGAGAGACAGAGACAGAAACAGACAATGCAAGAGTGATAATGAGAACAGATGCAGGCACAGAGTGAGCAATGAACACAACAAGAAAACCTAAAATAAAAATGACATTAAAAAGCACCATATCCCTAGAAAAAGAAACATATAAAAAAGAAAAAAGTGAGACAGCATCAAGGAACTAACTGGGAAAAAAACCACAAACTACCTATTGATCATCCCACCCCCTTAAAAAAAGACAAAAAACAGTTATTTTGCTTGAAATATAATAAACCTACCTCCAATCAGGTTCTTATTATTTTTTACTCACTAAAAAACCACAATATGAAGGGAAAAAGCCCAAAATAATATAGTCATTCTGAGATGCTAAATACGAAAAAATAAGATCACCTAAGCGCGAACAAAAGAAAAAAAGGAAAATTATAGGGTGGGGGGGGGATGCTCAAAAAGTGCAACTTTTAAAAAAAAAATTCAAACGCAATACATCACATCAGTCTTCAGTTTCTGCTTCATATATTCTGCAAGCCACAATGTTCCTCCAGTATCTAATCTTGGCTAAAGATATAATGTAATCATTACGTTCGATTCCTTAAAAAACATTAAAAAACAAAACAAGCTTATCCCCCCCAAAAAAAATCCAGATGACATCAAACGGAATGAACATAATTTCAAACAAACAGACATTACTTAACTTGTATAAGTGGTTGCTTCATTTTTGACTAGCCTCATCATCTGAGTATTCCATGAATCATTGGGAACATGGATTAGCAGAATATATGAAAAGTCAGTCGGATCGGGGATCAGGGAGACAAACTTCTCTCCGCTATATATTGAAAAGCTGGGCGATGCTAACACAAAGTAGGAATCAACCTCTCAGCACTTATATGAAAAAGTACAGATGTGGTCTTAGGAGGCAGGAAAGGACTAACTCTTCATGCATATAAGGGAGGCTTCCTTTGAAGTATTGAACATATCGTCAAAGACAGTGCTTTTATACAATTCCATCATGTGATTCCCAGATACTACGGATGGCACAAGTTTTCTAGAACCAGTTAAAATGCCGAGAAAGCAGCTTGAAGTGTTTAAATGTCTGCATCTGTTGTCAAGACAAAACGAACTGACTGCAGCGCACATAAACAAAAAAAACCAACAAATATAAAACTTCTGTGTTCGCTTTCGGGGGGGGGGAGGGTCTTTTTTTGTGGTGTTGGTGGTGTGTGTGCTGCAGCCAAATCAATTCAGTACAATGGCTGACTCAAAACTAGTGTTTGCATGTTACACAAGCTCGCTCTCTCTCTCTCCTCTCTGTTACACATACACATAAACACAACACACACACAACACACACACACACACACACACACCACACACACAACACAACCCCCCTCACACACAAAAGCGCACGCAGTACACACACACACACACACACACACACACACACACACACACACACACACACACACACACACACATGCCAAATCAGATAAAGGTACCTACCAGAGAGACATATATAATTCTGCACAAAGATCACAGTGAAGCAATCAAAAGGTGGCTTGTCTTCCTGGCCTTCTTCCAATACATCCAGACTCTTCCTTTGGACATCTGAAACACATCAGACAATCATCTGAAGACACCATGTGCAAAAACAAACACAACATTACGTTATAACTAATCTCAGTCATTCAGAGCAGATGACATACAGATCTAGGCTTTGTAATTAACATACTCTGGAAATGCCTGAAAGTATCTTTAAAAGCTACACCATTTAAATTTGCAACCAAAACCAAATAAATAAGTTTTGAAATTTGATACAGCTAAAACTAGTCAAAAGTGAGCAAGAATCACCTCAGTGATTTCTTTCAAGAGTTATTATCAAAAATGTGCTATGAGGGACTCTGTGTGTGTGTGTGTGTGGTGTGTGTGTGTGTGTGTGTGTGTGTGGGACGTGTGTGTGTGTGAGTGTGTTGTGTGTGTGTGTGTGTGGGGGTGGTGGTGTGGTGGGGTGGGTGTGCACATGTGCATGCATGCAGCATGTGGTCAGTGCATGTGTTGTGCATGTCTGATGAAATCACACGAGTGTGGGGTGCACTGTAGAGTGTGTGAGTGTTGCCCCAGCTGCAGGCCAAAGAGATTTTTCTTTTTTCGAGATCAGACTATTTACCTTTTTTTGTCTCTCCCAAAATATCATAATACTGGCGTCATTCATAAGCCTTGTACTTGGCAGCGAATACACAAATGCGCAACACGAGAAGCATACTGTCTTACACTAATAAGTTTTAGCAAATATCTTAGTAACATTAAGATATACTGTTAGCACTTGGGCATAATTTTTTTGTTAGACTATGATCATTGTCGTTTAAACGCAATGTGCATGTATAAATAAGAATCAATCTACACAACGGCATATGCCCCACACAATACAGAATGCATTAGCACAGAAGCTGATGATCCACAGAGGCACACTCCTGCACACACAACCAGCCTGTAAATAAAGATCAGGTGCATATAAACCTCATGCACACATATTGGGTCATTTGGAATCAAACAAAGTTACTCATTTCCAGTCCAGTCAGCAAAAGAAAGTGCAATGCATTCACACAATCATGTATACTCAGTGAATCAGTTTGATCTGCAGATGTAAGCAGCAAACAAGAACATTTTTGTAACACTATACGATGTGTTTATCATGACTGCCGTGTATACACTTCACAGTAGTTTGCAAAGTCCAGTAACAACACACACACACACACACACAAGCACACGACACACACCTCACACACTGTCCATTCGCTATGCCAGCACAACACTCATGCCACGCAGCCAAACCGATTCAAGCATTAACAATCATTCTGTAACACAAACACACAGCGCATCCCTTGGGATCATATGTGGGGAAAAAACCAATGATTCTGAAAAGGAATATTCTCCAATGCTTAACAGATAAAAGATAAGCATGACGAAAATCACCCAGGTTTCCGTTTTGATGACTAGCAATATGTCCTTGACTCAAAGAGAAAAACAGACATGACATGATGAACATAGTAATTATGTCCGACCAGCGAGAAAAACAGACACTAAGATCAGACAGACAGAGAGATGGAAGAGTGGTGGGAGGGAGAGGGGTATGGCAAGGTCAAGGCAACAAGCACAACAATGTTGTGCCTGAAGTTGTAAGCTTCAGAGTCCAGAGTCAATGGAAAGCTACATCTAGACTTGCACATGATATTGGAATCTCGCCTAAGTACAAACATGTAGGCCTACAC
Organism: Conus ventricosus; assembly: GCA_018398815.1. NCBI lineage: Eukaryota > Metazoa > Mollusca > Gastropoda > Neogastropoda > Conidae > Conus > Conus ventricosus. The sequence goes on from JAFLJL010002964.1 coordinate 23,931, forward strand.
AGAACATCTGCAACACCAACACACAAGTTGCACAGTAACTGTCACTCAGAGCACAATGCAAGCATGCACATGTGTATCAGTCTGGTCGAAAATGCAAAGACATACATTACAAAATAATAAGTGCAATGTATAACTGCGCCCATGAAACCGTCACTGCGACATTGTGATATACAGACAAAAAAAATCACTGTATTAATGTAGGCTATATGCAAGCACATACACTTGCACAATCGTTAATGCAAGCACATACGCCCTTTTGTTGATAACATACCTACTGAGCTTATAACCATGATCAGTCATCAAGTCAATCAGTTAATAATAACTGAAACGGACTCGATGAACGTGAATTACTGCAATCCGAAGTATTCAGACTTCGGCTGCTATAGCGGACAAGTAGAATTAAACATTCGACCCGTCCAAAACTCATCCTGCATGTTAAAAGACACTTGCGCAAACAGTAATACTTCACCGACACAGAAGAAATTATTTCACAAACCCGTCAACATGGCGCCAATGAAACAGAAAAAGCATACCCTCACTCCTACAAAAATAAAGTATCAGGCCAGCTCCAACTCGCACTTCATTTATCTTCCGAATTAGTGAGGTTTTCTGACCGAAATTCACGATGATCATTCGCTAAACAGTCACAGGGCGATAAACCGTACAAAATACGAATCTGCTCAACATGGGATTATAATCGGAAGATGTCCACTACACTCGTTTTCTCCGTTGGACTTCTGCACACGACATATTCACTTGGTCGTCAATATTCCATAGAAACCATCAGACGGATCGATAAGCACAGTGTAACACTTCAATACACTTTTGTCTTAAGTATCCTTCGCCCCTTGGAGGGACATAGGCCACAAGGAAAACAAATCGTGTTTGTCTGTTACCTTGAAAAGAAAGACGGTGTGTTGTGGTGTGTGTGAGTGTGTGTGTGTGTGCGCGCGCGCGCGGATCAGGCTGCTTCCCAATTCAGTAGTGGGGCGCCACCCCCCAACCCGGCGGGTCCCCAAGGTGGCGATAGGGAACGGCCCTCAGATATGGGGGTTAGCTGCGAAAGCAGTCCCGGACCAACGCGAAGTTCCTACGCGCAGGACGGGGTGGGTCAGCAGGTGGCGCTGTTGTCCTCACTGAAATACCCCAGTGTTTCTATACGGGCTTCATCATGCGGTCAAGAGGCGCGTATAACCCTCTAGCCCCGGGTGGGATACCTCGGAGAACAATTCCCCCTGTGCCTCACAGGCAGGACGTACGGCCATAGCTAGGTGAGGCACCCCAAAGAAAACTCCAGTCTGAAGACGGAGGTATCGGGCCACTGGCGCAAACTAAAACCGCACGATACCACGCATCTACGCTTCATGATATGCCATCCACAAATTTCGATGGGCGCTCGAACCTTCGGAGACCCAGCCAGGGAGGTCGGGAGCCGGGGCCTATGCCTCAAGGGGCCCACCCCAAGCGTCCGGTGGTCAAGACAAAAAAAAAATCTGCATGCCATGCGACGAAGAAGGAGACCTCTTCCTCTGCTGATGCCAGCAAAACAGTACCACCCAGAATGCTCAACATCTCCACTGGAATGCAGAAGGGGTGTCATAAAAAGAAAACTAGCTTAGCAGAAAGGATGCACAAGAAATATCAATATCGCATGTGTCCACGACACACATTTGACCGGTATACCATCGCTTTCAAAGTGAGGGTTACGAGACCATCAGGTTTGGGACCGTGAGGAAAGAAGCAAAGGAGGGGTGCTATCTTGTGCGGAATTCCCCCTCCCCCCCCATCGCCGCACAAGAACTCAGGATTAACACCAATCAACATGCAGAGATCCAAGGGTTTGATATGGTCCGTAAGGAACGCAACATCAGGATCTACAATGCCTATTGCCCTCAAGATCGTGATCTTTCCCTCACATACATGATCATTCCCAGACAACAACGCGTGGTGGTGGGGTGATTTTAACAGTCACTCAGAGAGATGGGGCTAGGAGGAGACGGACAAGAGAGGCCGAAGAAGTTGAGGGATTGGGAGATTGACACACATCTTCACTCATCAACCAAGAAAGATGATGAACCCTCCTTGTACCTAGACGCTGGAATGACCACATTCAACACCAGATCTAGCGTTCGCCACCTATACGGACCTGTTCGTCAGGACCTACAAGAACAGTCCCTCAACCATCTTGGAGGAAGTGACCATAAGCCGGCAAACTCTCGATCAACCAACCTCACTATACAGTGTCCACAAGCCAAAATGTATTCCCCCTCTGGAATTATCAGAAGGCGGACTGGACTCTCTTCGAGACCCTCACAGATACAACACAAAGCCAATCAGCATCAGGCAAAAGGACTCAAACAAGAATGGTTCGAGACTTAACAAAGCCGTCTTGAAAGCTGCTACAGAATCCATCCCATAGAGCACGGAAAGACACAAGCCCTACTGGGCGGAGGAACTCCAGAATCTGGAAGAATTCGTTACAGAAGCCAGGGACAGAGCAGAAAAGCAGGCCAACATCTGAGCATAACATAGCGCTCAAGATGTAACAGCCAGATACAAGCTGTCCTGCGCACAAAGCTGCAAAGAAAAAAGCTGGCAAGAGAAAACGGAAAGCCTAAATCTCGACAGGATGGCAGCAAGCTGTGGAAACTGGCTAGAACCCTCGTATATGAAAACAACAAGTCACACTACGATAACAAAACAAGAGAATGGAAATTATTCTCTCTGGAAAGAAAGCAGCAGACACATTCATAGACGTCTATGAAAACATCAGCAATTCGGAATCCCGCCTGAACATAGAGCTGCAGTGCACAGGGCCCAAGGTGAACTTCATGAGGAAGAGCCCCAGAGGAAGTCATGATCACAGCTTCCAGAGAAAGAGCGGGAGGAAGCGTTGCAGAGCCTCAGTCGGAAAGTCACCCGGGACAAGACGGAATCACAAATGAAATGATTCTGCATCTTGGAATGAAGAGCAAGGCAGTCCCTTCGAAAATCTTTAACTCCAGCTTGAAAGATCAGGATCAGGACACAGTGTTGGAGGAAGCAGACTTGATCCCCATTCACTAAAAGGGAAAGGACAAGTCGAGAGCTGACAGTCTACATACCCATCAGCCTTACAAGCTGCTTAGGAAAGCTGATGGGAGAGACTTGTCAACACAAAGGCTTGTCTGGCACCTGAGAGGCATCAGCTGCTGAGCCCGACCAGGCCAAGGCTTCCGCCAACACAGATCAACAGAAGACGCAGATCACATTCATCACGCAAAGCATTGAGGACCTGTCCAAAAAAGAAGAACACGCTTGCTGTCCTGGATTGACATGGAGAAGGCGTTCGACAAAGTCTGGAAGGACGACTTAGGCTCAAACTACGCAATGTGGTGTTTCTGGTAGGAGTGTAACACCTGGATCAGCCAGTCCCCCTACACAGCCGCCAAGCCCGAGTCAAGATTCAGGCCAGAAAAGCAAGAAGAAGTTGCTGAGACAGGGAGTACCACAAGGAGGAGTCCTTTTCGCCAACGCTGTTCCTCATCTTCAGGATGACATCGTCAGAGAACTGCCAAAAGGGTCAGAGACATCTACGCAGATGATCTGGTGCTTTGGTGCTCTGAAGAGTACACCCCCACACACTGGTACGCCTCCAGACTGACCAACAAGATCAGCGACTGGACCAAGATTGGCTTGTCTCTGTCAACTCAAGCACAACAACCTACACAGTCTTCAGCCGATCCAGCAAGAACAAGAGGCGAAGCGACACTGAACAACCACAGGCTTGTAGAGGAACCCACACCTACCTACCTGGGAGTGACCTTTGACCGCAGGCTTACTTGGAAACAGCAGATCACCAGAATGCTGGAGCAAGGCAATTGAGACTGGCGATCATGAGGAAACTTGCGGGACGACGGGGGGCTGACGTACGATCCTGAAGAAGCGCAGACAATAGTCCGACCTGTAGTTGAGTCGGGACTCAGCATGGCATCAGCTGCAAATTCTAGACCTCGACCATCTCAATAATATACAGAACCAAGCTCAGCGGTCATAACTGAGCGCCATGAGATCCCCCCAATCCTGAGATGGAAGAGACACTGGGCTACAGTCATGGAGGAGCAGAAGGACAAAAGATCCTCATCCAAGCAGCAAAATTCAAACAGCTTGAAAACCATCCAATGACCAAACAGAATGAGCAGAATCCACGGCAAAGCCGTTTGAAAAGAGGCAGCTTCATCCACCAGTCAAGGACGCCTTGAAAGACAAACTCCAGTCTTGATTGGAACCATGAAAGCAAAGCCTTCCCGGCAAAGTCACCCACCTCACTTGGCAGAGGCAGGTGTTCCCAACAGTCCGTCACCAGCATTCCCGGAGGGGAGAAGAGAGGAATACAGCAGAACACCCAAAGGAAGCTCTGGCCATGGAGTACATCTGCAACCAGTATCCCCAGGAAGACTGTCCCATGTCTTCATAGATGGCTTCCGCCACAGAGGCAACGAGGGAATGTGGAGCGGAATCTCCTCGCGATACAAGACGGAGATGAAAGAAATTGCAATTCCAACAGGAAAATACTCCACCAACTGCCGAGCTGGAGGCGGGAGAAGCCGCTCAGTGAGGCATCCACAACAGTCTTGCAGAACTCCAAAAGAACAACGGGGCAGGTGGTGGTGTTCTCTGACGCGCTCTGTCCGTGCTCCAAGCCCTCAAGAACTCCCGCTGCAAAGAACAGAACCATCTCACTTCAGCCCTTTTGCCCTGAGTGCCATAAGTGGAGAAAGTGGTGATACAATGGGTACCAGCACACGGTGGCATCAGAGGCAATGAAAAAGCGACATTACCTGGCAAAAACGTGCACAGAAGGAGCAGGCCAACAACCTGGTGTCATATCATGAAATGATCTGCGAAGATCCCTATTCTTCTATTAGAAAGGGTGAAAACCGCAGTCGCACCTTCTCGCCACTTAATGTGGGTGCTTCCTCAGGGGACATGGGGCAGGTTGGACGCAACCATCTGTTTGTGACCTAACCGCGGCACGGGAGCGGACGACTGTCGCTTATATAAAACTAGAGCTCGGCCTCTGTTTCCAATCAAGGAAAGCCGCAGGCTAGACAGTCCAGATGGAGGAGTAAGGTCCCCACCGAGAAGGGAAGGAACTGTGTGTGCATGCCCACCGCGCGTGGACACCCGCTGACTACTCTTCCAAGCCTTACCCCAGCCATGGGATAAAGGCAAGAAGACGAAGTTCGGATGTGCTGGTCCCCTGACTTTGTCCTCCAGGGGCGTAACGCAGCACACTACGCGATGTCCGCGTGTCACATTACAGACAACCTTGGAGAAACTCGATATGGTTCTCGACCGTAGGACCCCGCTGGGTGGAAGAGTAATGCCGGGCCCCTGATGAGGGAGAAAATTCTACGGATCTCTGGAGAGACCTCCGCCGACGGCAGCCTCATCAGTTCATACTGGGGTTTCCTGTCTGAGCGAACGAAGAAGAAGAAGAAGATACGATGAAAATAGGACAATCAATCAAGGCACAACAAGGAATATAATGCGCCTCCTGCATCCCAAATACAACCCGAAACAAATTACCATTTGCTGGGACACGGGAACAGTCAAGATCTTCCGCCTGAGGACTGACACAATCGCCTCTCCACCACTGCACACAAAATTTGGCATTGGACAGAGTGAGAGTGCCCTTGTGGTGAGGGACCAATGACAACTGACCACACTCCTTCAGTCCCTGTAACACGTAGGCAGCATCCAGGAAGAAAGTACTGGCCAACACCGACAGCAGTGGAAAGCCAAGCTTAACGGCACCCTGAGGAGCTGCGACTGGCCGCAGCCCTTCAGCGAGGACACCGGGCTGGCTCATCTGACGGATGGCGAACGAGGAAGAAGAAGAACGTCAAAATACTCGGGGGAGGTTGATCCTCGCCCTGGAGGGCCATAGCCTATGCCTGGAAAAACAAATCGTGTTGTCTGTTTACCTTTAAAATAAAAGACTCTGTGTGTGTGTGTGGTGTGTGTGTGTGTGTGTGTGGTGTGTGTGTGTGTGTGTGTGTGGGGGGGGGGGTGTGGGGTGTGAAGTCAATCAAGTCAAAAGTATCTAATTGAGGGTTTAAAAGAATAAGCTTTGCAGCTTAGTTTTTCATCCAGCATCACCTGGGGAACAGAAATATCAATCACAATAGTGAAAAACCTAAACTCGAAGCAAATACATACGTAAAATCAGAAAATATACAAATGTAATGAAAACAATGGAAACAATTAACACCATTAATCAAGATTGTGACGACATGGACAACATGTCAAACTGGCAATTAAAGACATTTGAGAGAGAGAGAGAGAGGGAGAGCGATGGAGAGAGAGAGAGAGAGAGAGCGAGAGAGGAAAGAGAGAGAGAGGAGAGAGGGGCTGAACAGAATAGCAGGGGAGAGACAAGATAGCATTGACAAAGAATCCAAGAACAGACAACGACAGTCAGAGAGAAAGAGAGACCAGAGTGAGAGAGAGAAGAAGAGAGAGAGAGAGGAGAGAGAGAGAGAGAAGGGGGGGGGGGGGGCGTCAGATAGAGCAGAGAACAAATGAGCATTGACAAGGATCCCCAACAGACAGACCAGACCAGACAGTCAGAGGAAAAGAAGAGAGAACACAACAGAGGAGAGGCAGAGAGAAGAGAGAGAGAGAGAGAGAGAGAGAGAGAGGTGGGGGATCTGCAGCAAATAGAAATCATAAATTACTTTATAATTTGGTCCATCAAATATTTTTTCAGTGCTTTTTTAATCAGTAGTTTAGAAGGACATGTTTACTAAAGTAGAAGATAAATGTTCCATGCCGTGCCTCCAAATGATATGAAGCGAGATGGGGTATAGGATGGGACGGGGTGCTAGGAAACGAAAGTTTTTGTGACGAATGTCTATTTTCATTATTTTCCAAGTTTCGGATAATTTTCTTTGGAGCTATTCCTTAACTACTTTATACAGTAGCATAAGCATTTATGACGAAAGAGCCTGACTTTGATGGTGGAAGAATATCTAACTTTTATAGTCAGTCACCTTCAAGAAATTAGATTTTAATTGCACCAGCTTTATAGCTCTCTTATGTCAACGATTGATTTGTTTCAAATTTGTTTCACTAGAATTAATCCCATAAACGTATGACGCATAATCAATGAGGATAAAATAAGTGCATGAAAAAAGAATTTCCTCGACTGGAGATTCCAGAAAATGTTTTATTTTGAATAATTGATAAATCCTTTAGAAAACGTTTGTCCCAAGGTCCGTAATGTGGTCCGTACCACGTTAAATCATTATCGATGATAGCCCCTAGTACTTTATGAGATGTTACCGTCCGTCAATCCTTTGGTCATTGACAGTATAGCGCTGTAACGGGGTCCTCATTTGCGGCCTTTTTTGCCGTGTTGTCCACATACATACATTTCGTTTATTGCATTCAGGACAAGTGGTTCATTTCTGGCCAATTTATCAATCTGTCGATGTTGTTCTGAAGGTTATTTACTAAATCATAGGATTATCACGGCTAAAACTGGTAATGAAGTGTCATCAGCAAACATTTACAATCACAGTCTATGTATAAAGGCCAAATCATTTATGTAAATGAGAATAGGGAGAGGTCCAAATACTGATCCTGTGGACACCAAATTCGCCAAATTGATAAATCTGACGCGGGCAGCTACAATGGTCAACTAGTTGTTGACGATCAGTAAGAAAAAATCTAATGAAGTCAATGGCCCCTGGGTTGATACTTATAGTAAATGCAAAGTTTTTTTATGAAAGGAATGGTTTTATACGAATCAGAAGCTTTAGGCAAAGTCGACAAAAAGAATTCCATAAAGACGGGATTATTTATATTGATTAGGCAATAATCAGTAACAGTAATAAGCGAACGTATGGCAGAAGTGATTTCTCTAAAGCCTGACTGATTTTCATGATCAAATCAAATGCTTAAAGTGAGAACATAATTGTCTATGAATATGTTGCTTCAAGTGGTTTTGACCAAATGAGGGTAATATGGAAATAGGTCTATAGTTGGACGGATTGGTGGAATCACCATTTTTGTACTAAGGTAAGACTTTGGCTTTTTAAATATAAGAGGAAATTGTTTTGTTATCAATGACAAGTTAAAGATAGTGAGTGTATCAAATATCAGATGATGCAATTTTCAGTAATCCTTCAAATCATTCCATCTAAACCGCTGGGGCCAGAGGGGTAGTGTGTGTGGGTTGTGTGTGTGTGTGTGTGTGTAGTGTGGTTGGTGAGGGGGGTGGGTGTGTGTGTGTGTCGTGCGCGCGCGCGAAAACATCTCCCTTGCCTCGCCCTTCCCCTCTCAAACCCCGACTCTTATTTATGATATACACAAACACAACCAATCTGCAATTTTAAGATGTTTCAGTGGTACATCCTGGTATAGGACCATTGTCCAGTCTTCCTGCAACCTTGGTCCTCAGGCTTCTAAACTAACCACCCAAAGTCAGAGCACGACCATCTAATACCGCTTTGTTCCAAAAGTTTAATGAAACAGCATACCTAGTATGACATAAGCCCTCCGAATTTCACTTAACTTATTAT
>JAFLJL010002964.1:37500-64940 GCA_018398815.1 Conus ventricosus
GCCCAGAAGACACAAGTGTCCAACCCGTCATCATTCGGCTGAGAGAACGTTTTTCATGCCACTGGAACGGGCAAAGAGAGACCCCAGCCAGCCACCAAAGAAGACCACTGCAAGAGATGACAGGTTCATCCGCAGACATGCTCTGCGGACCAGGACCACCACCTCCAACACCATCAGCGTCGGCTACGAAGCTGCCACTAACACAGCAGTGTGTGAGATGACCCAACGGCGGCGCCGTCAATGCTGCCAACCTTCGAGCAAGGCCCCAGATCCCGTAAAACCAAAACTGACTGCGGCCCACCGGCACGTCCCCCTGGCCCTGGTGCACAGCTCATCGAACATGGACTCGGGCTCAGTGGCGGATGTGCTTTTCAACCGATGAGTCCAAGTTCCCAGCTGAACCACAGATGGACGCATTCGGGTGTGGCGGCGTCCCCAGGGAGCAGCTAGCAATGACGTCACCAGGAGTCGTCGCTTGTTTGGTGTGGCTCCGTCAGGTAGGAGGGGGGTGGGGGGCGGGGCATCAGCAGTCACCAACAAAGACCTCCCCTGTACCATGGGGAAGGCAACCCTGACCGGCCAACGCTACTACCTGCAGGAGATTTTACGGCCTTAGGTTGTCCCAGCACTCCCAGCAGATGGGGCTCAGGCTGTGTTCATGACGATAATGCCACCCACCATCGTTGTCGAGACCGGGAACACTTTTGTGGGCAAGCTGCATCACCAGGATCCATTTGCCGGCAAACAGCCCGACAGGGAACCCTATTGAGAACCATCTGGGGGCGAGCTTGGGGTGGAGAGTTCAAGAAAATCACCCAGTTTTCCGGCCAAATCGACAGGAGCTGCTGCACTAAAACTTCAGCAGGAGTGGGCGACCTCCCCCAGGCACTCATTACAAGAACAGTCCATCACCATGAGGCAGCGCGTGTGATTGTGTGGCAGCACGAGGGGGCACACTCGTTTGTTCAGACTTTAAAGAAACACTCCTTTTGTGAATGTCATTTTGGGGGTAGTTTCATTCAGGCTCCCCTGTCTAATCAAAAGAATGATTTTTTCAATGAAGAGTGACAAAATGTTGGTTCACTGATAATGAAATTAAACACATAAAGTTTCTGTCGTTGTCCGTTTTCTTTCATGTTTTGCGGGAAACTTGTATAGAAGTGGGTCCTTAATTAAAAGTTCGACCCTGTATATTGGTCGTTTAATGAAATTAGTATATAGAAAGGTTAACACACACAAATGGCACTTCCTATAGGGCCTATAGTGTTTCAAATTTTTGACCGATAAAAACCGTTATTCTGACATATTGTCCGATTTGGCTAAATTTGATAAGTACACAGTCTTTACCCAGTGGAAGACTAAAATACCCGTTTCAAAAGTGTACCTCGGTTAAAATAACCGTAAAAACCTTTATTTTGTCGTTATTTTTCTATATATAGGTAGGTTAAGATAAAATTCGGTATTTAGAAAGGTTATCACAACTCGAATTCTATGAAAGTACTGTATTTGACGGATTGTTAAAATAGCTGGAATCTAATAACTTACTGGTCGATCATGAGTATTTTCATAGTAAACGATACCTCTTGACATGTACACGCGTATTCAGGATAATCTGGGAGACGTTTAATATGCCTTTCATCTTGTTTTTTTTCCGCCCTTTTAATTAAGAATGTTTGTATGCCAAATCAATTGGAGTGCCCTAAGCATTCACACATGCAAGTTATACACCAAACTACACTTTACGAAAAAAAAAACAAAAATTTAAATAAACAATTACAACTAGTAAATACAATATAGCGTATGCTGGCCACAGTGGAACAAATCAAACAACTTGCACCACCTCCACATCCACCACCAGACAGCCCGCTCTCTCACTCCCTCTCTTTATCAATTTCCGCCTCTCACCAAAAAACGACGACGGATGAATAATAATTCGGGCACCCATGTACATGCAAACTCCAAAACAATCCAGCACACGTATTTCATCATTATATTATTATCATCATCATTATCATATTTTGCATTAGTTAGTGGGGAAATGAAAAGAAATTTTAGGTTTGATTGTGAAAAAAAAAATAATATATATATATGCTCCACAATTTGCAGTCAAAAAAGAGACACGTGGGGCAGTGTCCATCTTGTTGTGTAATGTCTTTCAGTAGTTCCCTGTAGTGATGGACACTTACTTGATGTGGAATGTTTGGGTAAAGACCCGCACATCAATCGTTGCAATTAGCATGGTCTATCATGTACAGGAATGCATGATAGTCGTTCCACCAGTAGTTGCAGGGTCTGAAGTAAATGAGCGTGTCCGTAAAGTGAGAAGGCACCGTTGCACAACAGGTTGTAGCCAGTGATCCTACCCAGGCTTGAAAGAACTACTCTGTGGGCCCCCCAGGCTTGAAGACACTCTGTGCCCCCCCCCGCCCCCCCCCCCCCACACACCACACACACACACTCCAGATACAATTGGTAGTCCTGTGGGTTTATTCAGATCTTTGTGTAATTTTGGGAAGGTATAACATACCCAGTTTTTTCACAATTGAGATCTGTCAATCACCACTCGAGAAGTTTCCTGTCAATTAGGCTTGCAGCTGGGTCCATAAGTTTTGTGCATCAGGTCATTGAAACTATTGTAAAATTTTGTTTTTTAATTAATTTTTTATAGCTTAATCCATCGTAGGGTCTGGTCCTCTGTCGCCTCGTGTATGACCAGCATTGTTCAGCTGTCTCAATGCCTCCATGTAATCACGAAAGTTTGGATTACAACACCACCACTCCCCCCCTCCCCCCCCATTTCCATGGGTGCATGCAGTGATGAAAATTCGAATACACTCTGTTGGCCTGCTAGTTTTTTTTAAGTTCTAGCAAACAGAATTTGTAGGATAAGCATTATTTTTTTATTTTTAACCATACAGAAGCATTTGGCGGTCAAAACGTTTTGGGTGGGCAGTTGCTCTGTCCATTTTATCTATGATCAATACGTCTAATTAAGTAAGTAATACGAGCTCAGAGGCGAGTTGTCTTTTTCGTCATCACATTTGGCATCCAAGCGGGCTGGCTTTGTCTGAAACTGAGAAATAAATGATGCTGTTTTGTGTATATTTGTTCGTCCGTATGAGCGTCTGGTCAAACATACTGACGTCAGCTGCGTTTATGAAGACTGCTGCCATAGCGAGCCAAACTGAAACCTAAAATTAGTATATCATTTGTTGACCCGAAATTTGTATGGTTGAAACCATTATAGGTTGCTGAATTTTTTACAAAAAACAAGTACACCAAAAGAAAAAAGCTTAGCTTGCCTTTTTCGCTGGGGTATGTCGGGTTTTTGTACTGTTTGGCTAGGCATCATTGTCCCTTTGGGGGGGCGGAAAAAGAACTTCGAGTGAACACTTCGAAACCGTCGGAGCAGGTATTTGACATAAGATCTAGCTTAAGATTTACGATCCATGAGAGGTGGATAGCTAGGTCAAAACTTAGATGAAGAGATGCATAAAACAAAGGTACTGTGCAAAGACATACAATGCAATCTTGTGGGTTTTCCTGATCGCATAAACTTGCAAGGGAAAAAGGGTCGTTCGGCAACGAAGCGAGGTGCGATGCCGCCTTTTGCAGCACACGTTCGACCTGATGCAGTTGTGGTGCAGTTCATTCCAGGAGATCGAATTGAACGCATACTTTGTTGATTATTTTCATTTGTCGATCATTAGGAGTGCCAGGGTAAGGCAGGTTTACCGTCCACACCCGCTACGGTGGGAGAGAGGATATACCATCCCCTGATCACAGGAGAGTGGCGGAGGGGTGGGGTGGCGGGCTAATCCACGTTAACTGCACCACACGAACCAAACGATAACAAAGAGAGAATAAGAACCTGTAAGAATAAGTAAAAGTGTGTAAGGGATGGCATGGTGTGGCGGCATGTAGCTTTATGGACGTACTTTTTGGGCACTAAACTCACTCAACGAATTTGCTCACCATCAGAGATAAGAGGCCTTATCCAGACCGTCAATACAGCTGCGACTTTGCACCGAGTTGCCAGGGTGCTGATCTTTCACCAAATCAGCTTGTCAGTGTCCAAAGCAGTATAAGTCAATTAAGAGGGTAGCTAGTACATTTATCTTGCATGAAAAATCACATACATACAATCCATGAAAAGTGTAATGAAAAGGAAAAAAAATATTTACAGACTAATGTTGAGCGGCCAAAGAGATGAATATTCAGTAACTAGTGCAAAACAGGTTGTATTGTGCGTAACAGTTTGTATATGAACCTGTTATATGAAACTTCGAATAAACAAAATGATATTCATGTTTTTTTTCGTTCTCTCCCCACCAACCCTTCTCTCCTCTACCCCACATGACATTACTGTACAGACTCATGAGCAGGTGGGGGTGGGGGGGAGAACTGTGTTTTGGGAATTTTTCTGTAATAGGCAATGAAAAATTTGGAAAATAAATCTTAATAATGTGGGAATGATAGCAATTTTTATATAAGAAGAAAATGGTTCTTTTTAATAAATCCCTCCTTTGTTTACTGAACAGTAGCAGGTTAGAATGCTATCAGCAAAAGTGGGAAACGGGGGTGCCCCCCCCTTTGCCGCTTCGCCCCCCCCCTTTTGCTTCTCCTCGTCAGTCCATCATACCCCATTTATATTCTGCTTCCAAAATTTTGACTCAGGTACGTGCAACTGTTTATCATGTGTGAAAGTATTAGGACCAAATCTTTGTCCATGCAACTATATCTAGTTACAAATTAAGCAGTGTTAAATCAGCAGTATATTGTTACATGTCATTTATTTCCTATTGCCCATAGAGTTTATGTTTTTCACCCATTTCGTTGGTTGGTTGCTCCATAGTACTAAGAGTAGGATCATGCAAAATCCAGTGAACCTGTTTCCAACATTTTTACACTGTGCCATGTATAGTTGACAAAAAGGCAGCTGGTTGTCCTGACTATGCTGTGTGGAAGATGACGATGTATAAAACTGCTGTTTTATTTCTACCAATAAAAGGATGCAATCATATGTTGTTCATTTGTATTTTAGGTATTAACTGTATGAAATATTATTATCTTTTAGTTGGAGACACTATTTTTTTTACGCATATCTAATGCGTTAGAACGAGTGTTGTCGCTAATTTAAACTATCCTTGCCTTAACATCATCCCTTAAGAGAAGAAAATTTTAATTACGTGGTTCCAGCCATCTCATGGCAGCATTCACCTCTGAATAGGAGCTTCAGGGCCCCCCCAATCTCCACAAATAAATGGGGGTTTTTTTTGGGGCTAAAATCCTCATCCTTGCGTAATAAAAATCATCAATCAACAATCAATCATCTCATCTGGGCCGTCTCCATCCCCTCTCTCAGCCTCACTCAACTGGTGTTCATCTGTTTATCCTCACCCCTTGTCCGCACGCCATTTTGCTGATACGGGTCAGCGGACTATTATCACAGATTCAATAGTTTCTATCTCTGCCAGAATTATCAGCCACGTACGCGAGAAGTACAGCACCTCGAGAAAGTGTCATAGTTCCATCTCTCAAGAGATGGAAAAGGGGAAAAGATAATTATCTTGATATTTACATTTCTCCAGGGATGCAGTATGGGGGGGGGGGGGGGGGGGGGGGGGGAGATAATAACCCTATCTTCAACTACAGTTTCACTGTACATATTGAAGGGACTGACCATTTCCTGTTGATCTGACGGGCTCTCTGCCTTCTTCCGATCAAATCACGTTAAAACTATCTTTACTGCGGGTTAAAGAGTAAGCTGACAGACATACAAAGTGCCAAATTTTAATGTACCAAAACATTGAAAATATCAATGATTGTATCAAAACATATGCACAGAATTTCAATGAACATTTAATTAATATCATATAACACGTTGGATACCAGCACATTCAGAAATTCAGAATTGAGAGAGAGAGAGAGAGAGGAAGAAGAAGAGAGAGAGAAGAGGAGAGAGAGAGAGAGAGAGATAGAGAGAGAAGAGAAGAGAGAGAGAGAGAGAGAGTTGTTTTTTTCCCATCGGATTCCTTTTTGATGCTCTTTTAAATACTGTTTTGAGGGACACACTTTTTTAAGACGATAGTAATTTGTTACGTGTCACTCCTCTGGAATATGTTCAGCTCGATTTCTAGTGACTGTTGCAAGGTTTAGAAAAGGAAGAATGTTTATCTTCACTGATTATAAGTTTTTGGATGATATTCTTTTGAGCTGTTCCCGCCACCATATTGTACATATATGCATTTGCTGAAAGAAATCTGCCTGAAAAGGAAGAACGTTTAATGTGTAATCGTTTCCTGTCAAAAGACAAGATTCCAGCTGTGTGCCTGTTATGTTGATCACTCTTATTACGTAGACGTCTCGTTTATTTCAAATCACAATCATGAGTATGATAAGAAGTATCCCGTAGGGTGGACATATAATTGATGCAATATTATTGTTATGATGATGATGATGATGATGATGATGACTACGATGCTGCTGCTGCTGATTATGATGCTGATGACGGTTGTTTTTGTACTCCCAGTTCTTATAGAACAGGGAGTACTTTACAATGGGAACGAAGAAATGCTGTCTGTCTGTCTGTCTGTCCATGGTCAAAATGTGTTCCACTCACTCCAGACAAAACTTCTGAGCCGATCTTTCTGAAAATTTGTAGGTATGTTCATTATGGGCACGGATGATGCCCGATGTTTTATTTTATCAGAATTGCCGTTACAATGGCTATAACGGCCCCAAACAGTTTTTCTTCTTTATGGAATATATCAGAAAGTACTTGGCCGATTTATTTATAAGCGGTTTGGGATGATCTTGTGACAAATCGGAGCCTTTTTCAATGAAGTGATGTAATGCTGAAAATCGATTAAACAACCGTTAAAACCGTTTATTTTGCCATTATTTCTTATATATAGGTGGATTTTAATGAAATTTGGTATATAGAAAGGTTATCACACACAAATGGCACTTCTATATACAGTTTTCAAATTTTGACCTTTAAAAACCGTTATTCTTGACATATTGTCAGATTTGGATGAAATTTGGTATGTACACAGGCTTTAGCCCACCAGTTTCAAAAGTGTACATCGGTTATGTAACCGTTAAAACCGTTATTTTGCCGTTACTTTTTAATACAGGGTCGAAGTTTAATTAAGGACCACCCCGAAAAAAATTGGCCAAAATACAAGCAATGCATTTTTTCGAAGAATTCGACTGGGAAAGGTTTAAGGGGTTAACAGAGTATTCCGCAAAGCTTGCGAAAGCTGTCTTATTGTCACGTGCGGCATGCAGAGGGGTGGGGGGGGTTGAAAGTTGCAGATTGTTGTCAATATTGCTTGTTTTTTAAAGCAAGAGTGAACACTGCTTCAAACGGTTTTGCACTGAAATTCCAAATGCACGTGCAAAAACCAATGCATTGCAGAGCATTTTACTGACTGGAATGCCCCTAAAAGCAGCCCAACGTGCATAATTCTTCATAACACAAAAATGCCTCCCAAGACACAAGCTGTCTGATTTGACCGGACCCGGGCGATTGCATGGCTGCAGGATCGAGTTGGCGTTCGAGAAGTGGCCAGAAGACTACAAGTGTCCAACTCCGTCATCATTCGGCTGAGAGAACGTTTTCAAGCCACTGGAACTGTCAAAGAGAGACCCCATCCAGGCCAGCCAAAGAAGACCACTGCAAGAGATGACAGGTTCATCCGCAGACTTGCTCTTCGGACCAGGACCACCACCTCCAACACCATCAGCGTCGGCTCCAAGCTGCCACTAACACAGCAGTGTGTGAGATGACCATACGGCGGCGCCTCAATGCTGCCAACCTTCGAGCAAGGCGCCCAGTCCGGAAACCAAAACTGACTGCGGCCCACCGGGCACGTCCCCTGGCCTGGTGCACAGTTTCATCGAACATGGACTGGGGCCTCAGTGGCGGATGGTGCTTTCCCGATGGTCCAAGTTCCAGCTGAAGCCACGAGATGGACGCATTCGGGTGTGGCGGCGTCCCAGGGAGCAGCTGGCAGATGACGTCATCCAGGAGGTCGTCGCTTTGGGGGGGTGGCTCCGTCATGGTAGGAGGGGGGGGGGGGGGGGCATCAGCAGTCACCACAAGACTCCCCTGTACCATGTGGATGGCAAACCTGAACGGCCAACGCTACCTGCAGGAGATTTTAACGGCCTTTGGTTGCCCCAGCACTCCAGCAATTGGGGCTCAGGCTGTGTTCATGGACGATAATCCCACCCAACATCGTTGTCGAGCCGTGAACATTTTTGTGGTGCAAGCTGGCATCACCGGGATCCCAGGGCCGGGCAAACAGCCCGGACATGAACCCTATTGAGAACATCTGGGGCGAGCTTGGGTGGAGAGTTCAAAGAAAATCACCAGTTTCCGGCAAATCGACAGGAGCTGCTGCACTACCTGCAGCAGGAGTGGGCAAACCTCCCCCAGGCACCATTACAAGAACATCAACACCATGAGGCAGCGCTGTGTGGATTGTGTGGCAGCACGAGGGGGGCACACTCGGTTTTGATCAGACTGTAAAGAAACACTCTTTTTGTGAATGTCATTTTGGGGTAGTTTCATTCAGGCTCCCCTGTTTTAATCAAAAGAATGATTTTTTCAATGAAAGTGACAAAATGTTGTTCACTGATAATGAAATTAAACATTCATAAAGTTTCTGCCCGTTTGTGGGTTTTTCTTTCTATGTTTTGTGAGACTGTGTATAAGTGGTCCTTAATTAAGTTCGACCCTGTATATTGGTCGGTTTTAAGGGAATTTGGTATATAGAAAGGTTATCACACACAAATGGCACTTCTATAGGCCTATAGTGTTTCAAATTTTGACCGTTAAAAACCGTTATTTGACATAATGTCCGATTTGGATGAAATTTGATATGTACACAGGCTTTACCCAGTGAAGACTAAAATACCCGTTCAAAAGTGTACCTCGGTTAAATAACCGTTAAAACCTTTATTTTGTCGTTATTTCTTAAAATATTGGTAGGTTTTAAATAAAATTTGGTATATAAAAAGGGTTATCACACTCGTTTCTATGAAAGTACTGTATTTGAGGGATTGTTAAAATAGTTTTAGATCTAATAACTGACTGGTCGATCATGAGTATTTTCATAGTAAACATACCTTGACATGTACACGCGTATTCAGGATAAACTGGGAGAAACGTTTATATGCTTTGCATCTTGTTTTTTTCCCCTTTTAATTAAAATGTTTGTATGCCAAATCAATTGAGTGCCCTAAGCATTCCACACAGCAAGTATACACCAAACTACACTACGAAATAAATAAACAATTACAACTAGTAATACATATAGCGTATGCTGGCCACAGTGGAAAAAACAAACAAACTTGCACCACATCCACATCCACCACCATACAGCCCGGGCTCTCTCACTCCCTCTTTTTATCTATTTCCGCCTCTCAAACAAAAACGACGACGGATGAATCAAAAATTTAACGGGCACCCATGTACATGCAATACTCCAAAACAATACCAGCACACGTATTTCATCATTATTATTAATTATCATCATCATTATCATTATTTTGCATTAGTTAGTGGGGAAATGAAAAGAAATTGGGTTTGATTTAAAAAAAAAAATTTATATTTTATATGCTCCACAATTCAGTCAAAAAAGAGACACGTGGCAGTGTCCACTTGGTTTGTAAGGTCTTCAGTATTTCCTTTGTAGGAGGGGACACTTCTTGATGTGGAATGTTTGGGTAAGACCCGCGACATCAATCGTTGCAATGAGCATGTCTTCATGTAAGGAGCTGATGTCGTTCCATAGTTGCAGGGTCTGAAGTAAATGGATCGTGTCCTTAAAGTGAGATGGCAGCCGTTGCACAACAGGTTGTAGCCAGTGATCTACCAGGCTTGAAAGACACTCTGTGGGCCCCCCAGGCTTGAAAGACACTCTTGCCCCCCCCCCCCCCCCCCACACACACACACACACACACTCCAGATCAATAGGTAGTCCTGGTGGGTTTATTCAGATCCTGTGTATTTTGGGAAGGTGATAAAATACACCATTTTTTCACAAGTGAGATCTGTCAATCACCACCGAATGTTTTCCTGTCAATTAGGTTTGCATCTTGGTCTAGAGTTTTGCAATCAGTTCATTGGACAATTTTAAAATTTTGTTTTTTAATTTTTTTTATAGCTACTTCCATCGTGGGTCTGTCCTCTGTCGCTCGTTATGACCACATTGTTCAGCTGCCCTCAATGCCTCCTTGTAATCACGAAAGTTTTGGATTACTAACACCACCACCCCCCCCTTCCCCCCCCCATTTATCAGGTGCATGCAGTGATGAAATTCAATCACTCTGTTGGCTGCTAGTTTTTTAAGTTCTAGCAGAACAAAATTTTTGTATGATAAGCATTATTTTTTTTTTTTAACCAAAACGAAGCATTTTGCGTTCAAAACGATTTTGATTGTCATTTCTCTGTCCATTTATCTATGATCAATACGTCTAAGTAAGTAAGTAATACGTGCTCAGAGCGAGTTTGTCTTTTTTCGTCATCACATTTGGCATCCAACGGGCTGGCTTTGTCGGGAAACTGAGGAAAAAAAATGATGCTTTTTATGTATGATTTGTTTCGCCTTATGAGCGTCTGCAAACATACTGACGTCAGCTGCGTTTATGAAGACTGCTCCCAAATAGCGAGCCAAACTGGAAACCTAAATTAGTATATCAATTTGTTGAACCCGAATTGGGTATGGTTGAAACCAGTATAGGTTGCTGAATTATTTTACAAAAAACAAGTATCGACAAAAAGAAAAAAGCTTAGCTTGCCTTTTTCCGCTGAAGAGCTGTGTAAAAATACCGTTTTGGCTAGGCATAATGGAGTCCGCAAGCGAAAAAAGGGAAATCTTCGGAGTGCAACACTTCGACACCGACTGAGCAGGTATTTGACATAAATGCAAGCTGTAGAGATTTACGATCCATTAAGATTTGATTTCTAGGTCAAAACTTAGAAAGAAGAGCTGCATAGAAACAAAGGTTCTGTGGGAGAAGAACAACATGCAACTTGGTGGGTTTTCCTGATCGCATAAACTTGCAAGTAGAAAAGTACGAAAATTGCAACGGAATCGAGGATGCGATGCCGCCTTTTTTCAGCACACTTTCGACTGATGCAGTTGTGGTGCCAGTTCATTTCCAGGAGATCGAAGTGAACGCAACTTTGTTGATTATTTTCATTTGGTCGATCATTAGGAGTCCAGTTATCAGGTTTTACGTCCACACCCGCTACGGTGGGAGATGAGGATACCATCCCACTGATCACAGGAGAGTGGCGGAGGGGGTGGGTGGGCGGCTATCCCACGTTAACTGCACCACACGAACCAAAACGATAACAAAGAAGGGAAAAAGAACTGTAAGAATAAAGTATAGTGTGTAAGGGATTGCCATGGTGTGGCGGCATGTTAGGCTTTATGGACGTACTTTTTGGGGGCACTAAAAATCACTAGATGATTGTTCACCATCAGAGATAAGAGGCTTTATCCAGACCGTCATACAGCTGCGACTTTGCCACCGAGTTTTCCAGGGTGCTGATCTTTCACCAGATTCAGCTTGTTTAGTGTCTCAAAGCAGTATAAGTCAATTTAAGAGGGTAGCTAGTCATTTATCTTGCATTGAAAAATCACATACAGTACAATCATGAAAAGTGTAATGAAAAGAAAATTTACAGACTAATGTTTGAGTCTGCCAAAGAGATGAGATATTCAAGTAACTAGTGCAAAACAGTTTATGTGTGCGTAACATTTTATATAGAACTGTTATATGAACTCGAATAACAAAATGTTTCATGTTTTTTTTCGTTCTCTCCCCAACCCAACCCATTTTCTCTCCTCAAACATGACATTACGTACAGACTCATGATTCAGGTTGTTTTGTGTTTGAACTGTTTGTTTTGGGAATTTTCTGTAATAGGGCAGATGAAAAATTGGAAAATAAATCTTAATAATGGGGAATGATAGCAATTTTATAAAGAGGAAAATGGTTCTTTTTAATAAATCCCTCCTTTGTTACTGGAACAGACAGGGTTAGAATGCTATCAGTCAAAAGGGAAAATGTCCCCTCTTCAGTCCATCATACCCCTTTATATTTGCTTCCAAATTTTGACTCCAGGTACGTGGCAACTGTTATCATTTTGGAAAGTATTATGACCAAATCTTTGTCCATGCTACTTTTCTATTACAAATTTAAGCAGTGGTTAAATCAGCAGTATATTGTTACATTCATTTATTTCCTATTGCCATAGAGTTTATGTTTTCACCCATTTCTGTTGGGTTGGTTGTTCCATAGTACTAATAGTAGATCATGCAAAATCCATTGAACCTGTTCCAACATTTTTACAAAGTGCCATGTATAGGTGACAATAAGGCAGCTGTTGTCCTTGACTATGCTGTGTGGAGATGACGATGTATAAATCTGCTGGTTTTATTTTCTACCAATAAAAGGATGCCCTTCATATGTTGTTCATTTGTAGTTTTAGGTATTAAATGGTATGAAATATTATTTCTTTTAAGTTGGAGACACTATTTTTACGCATATAAATGCTTAGAACAAGTGGTTGTCGCTAAATTTAACAACTTGCCTTAGACACTCATCCCTTAAGAGGATGAATTTAATTACGGGTTCCAGCCTTCTCATGGCAGCTTCACCTCTGAAAAAGGAGCTGTCCAGGGCCCCCCCAAACTCCACAAATAAATACTTTCCCTGAGACATAATTTTTCAAGGGAAAAATGAAAAATAGTATATCCTGAATGAAACAAAATCACAATTCGTAAAAGCGTACTCATAATTACATCTATGATCAGCCAGAATATCTGTTTTCCAAGGGGTGTCCATTTTGATAGACGATGCTTTTTTAGAGAATTTTTGTGCATAATAGTAATTGAAAGTTCCACGGTGGTTTCTTATCAGGGCTAGTGCACATAAGGGAGGGATGACCCTCCTAACTAATGTAAGTTAACAGGCCTCCAAAGTCCACAAGCGTGGAAAAAGATTTGACGGAACGTTAATGTGTGTTCTATGATAACAGACAGCGTGCCCTTCTCATAGTTTTCCCCATGCCCGTGAACAGATTTGGTCCCAACTTTCTGAAAAAAAAAGCTACAAGTTGTACGTGCAAGTTTATCTTTTTATTGTGACCATTTGTGAACAGGGAAGAGAGCTTGCAAAGTACGTGAATAGAGAAGAGAGCTTGCGCACATGAATAAGAAAAGAGCGTGCACACATGAATTTACCAGTTATTTTGCATCAACCTGATCTGGACAGCAGCCAACCAGCACAGGGTACAGGTGCTAAAGATGAAGTGAATGAGTTTAATAGCATGCCAATTTTCAACTCCCATCAATAGTATAAAATTTGTTGAAACTTTGTATCATCAAGAAGATAAAGGATTGCTTCAGATGTAAAAATTTAAATCACAGTCAGATTTAGGTTTCCTGAGATGAAAATTTAAAAGAAAAGCCCTAATCAGGTATGTAAAAGGGAATTTGTGCTTGGAGAGCACAGTGGTCTGGGATGAAGAGTAATAGTGCTAAAGCACAGGTCTGCCACTGGCCTACTTAAAGTGCACGTCGACAAGCTGGAGTCGCACCCATGCAGGGTTTTTTAATATGACGTATTCTTTCCTTGACATTTCATTGCAGAAGACCCAAAGGAACCTGACATGCCATTGAAGAAGTTCTTCTGTCCCGCTGGGAATGTGGGATACACCACCTCAGAGGAGATGATCAACCACATCAAGGAATCCCCCATCAAAGTCAAGACCTTCAGCTGCCAATCGCATGTTGGGGTTCTTCGTAAAGAGCGACCTCATCGACCACCAGCGCCTTTGACCACCAGATGCAGGTCCATAAGAAGTACAAGTGCGATGATGTGATCTGGACTACACCAACCTGGCCCAGCTTAACCGCCACAAGAAGATGCATGCAGAAATTGCAGAAAAACTGGCTGCCAGTGGCATCGTCATCCCTCGCCCAGCAGAGTCAGAACCCTCACCAAAGCAAGAACAGCTAAAGGGGGTCGACTGCATCACTGGCATCCATAAGCCAAAGTCACCCACCCCCTCTCCTCCCAGACCCACTGTCCCGTCTCCTGAACCTGCCGTGTCTTCCCCCAAACGCAACCCTCCACCGTCCGAGCCTGAATCCCGCCCAAACCTCGAGTTCAGGCCCGACCGAAAGTTAAAAAAGAAGTCCACTGACAATGAGGCTGATGTGGCTCAATTTCTGGTAAAAGTTGAAGAAACGTTGAAGGCAGCGACTCGGAAAGGCACCGAGTGGAATCAGACACAGACAATGAAGACGTTTTGGACGGGGGACCGCAGGTGGAAGAAAGGGAAAAGGAGGAGAGGCCGGCCACGAAAAAACGTGCCTGCCGCTCCAGTGAGTGCCAAGAAGAAGAAAAAGAAGAAGAAGAAAAAGAGGAACATCCGAGTACGCCGGAGGAAAAGTGAGTGAGGCGGAGCTGTCGATGCAGAAGAAGGGATGATGAAGAAGGCAAAGACGAGTTTTTAACTTCCTCCGGTATGTAACTGATAGTTGTGGTTAAACTAATTTATATGCCAGATGCACTAGAAAGTACAAATGTGACCGTGCCTTATCGCACAGAGCTAAATCATGCTGTGGTTTATGATGATGTACTGGGTAGAAGTGCAACACGAGTTCATTAACAGTACTGTGAGCGAAGTAGACGTGAGTACTGAATTTGATTTTGCAGGTGTGTGTATTACCTGCCTACACTGCTGTATGCCCAAACTGATTGATCTTACATAGGGTGCTTCAGAAGGTACAATGTCCATATCTTCAATTTTTTTCTTTTTTTGGGGGGGGGGGGGGGGGGGGGGGGCAGTTTTCATCTGGTAGTGGGGAAGCATGGTAAAAGTTGATGGTAACATCTAGAAACACAATAACAAAAATCAAATTCAGTTGGGATGGGTGGGGAGTGGGGTGGGGTGAGGGGGTTGTTTGTAGAAAGAACAGAGCCACAACTGGTATACAGTGGATTCAGATTTATGTTGTTCATTGTATCAAAGTTTGAAAAATATTAATGTTACAAACCATTCCAAGCTTGTTCAGATTTGCTTCTTTATTCCCCCCTCCCTCTCTTCCTCCCCCCTCCCTCTCTTCCTTCCCCAACCCCCCTCCCCCCTCCCTCCCACCCCTCTGTGAGTGCCAGTATGCATTCATGTCTGCACGTGTGCGCATTTTTGCATAATTTATGTATGTGTTCATGAATTTAATTTTTTTTGTTAGATTAGCCACAGATTTTTTAGTAATACAGATTTGTACAAATATATTCACAGTTTAGGAATATTTCCTGTGATAAGTTCGAACACAAGGAATTTCCATGCTTGAGTATCAACAGTTTCACAAAAGCTATGATTTAAAGCTCATTGTAATGTTACCTGACTTCCCTGCCATACATGTACTCAGATTTAAGTACAAATCATTTTACCTTTTGCTTTCCACTTTTGTGCAACATGCAAATTTCTTTGCTTCTGTTTGTGTGTGTGTTTGTCTGTGTGTGCGTTTCAAATTTGTTTTGAAAACTTACTGGTTACTGAGAACTGAACTTGATTTTTCTAGCAGATGCTTTAATCATGCATGAATGTGAGTGTGCAAGCACCTCGTAGAGAAGAGATTTTTGGTGATCCTTTTTCGATGCAATGTCATCTTTTTGGGCAGGGTGGCAGTTTTTAAATGACTTATTTTATTAAAACTCATCCATTTATGGCTTTTACTATTATATAGAAGTGTTACATTGCCCAAACAGCCCCAATTGGAAATTGTACAGGAAACAAAATATGCAAACATTCATAGTACATTCTGCTGGCCTCATATGCTCTCTCTCTCTCTCTCTCTCTCTCTTTCTCTTTCTCTCTCTCTACCTCTTAGAGATGTTCTTATCTTTTGTCTTCAAAATGTAAATTGGTTTTATCACTATGTTTAATATGTCTTTTTTTTTTTTTTTCCATTTCTACGATTTGTTTTTTCCTTTATTTCCATTACGTTATACTGTATGACCTCTCTTGAAATATAGCAGTTTCATTTAAAAAATAAAGTCTTCGTCTTCGGCACACAGTTACTTTCTCCATCGTTGTTTGCACCCCTCAGACCATTCTGAACGAGGACGGCTCTCTCCGATGCCCAGACTGCGACGTGATGTGCTCCTCCCTGAACGCCTGAACAGGCATCGGAACTTCCACTTCAAGACCATGGACAAGCTGAAGTGTGTGTTCTGCGACGACTACTTCTCCAGCCGCATGGACATGGGCAGTCACATGACTGTGGTACATCCCCTGAGGAAGTGCCAGAAGGCCTACCTACTGTAAGTTGTCTGAGAGTGAGGAAATACTGCAACGTCTATCACTGTATCAGGTGCAAGTTGTCTGAGAATGAGGAAATACTGCAAAGCATATCAGGTGTAAGTTGTCTGAGAGTGAGGAAATACTGCAAAGCCTATCAGGTGTAAGTTGTCTGAGAGTGAGGAAATACTGCAAAGCCTATCGGGTGCGAGTTGTCTGAGAGTGAGGAAATACTGCAAAGCCTATGAGGTGTAAGTTGTCTGAGAGTGAGAAATACTGCAAAGCCTATGAGGTGTGAGTTGTCTGAGAGTGAGGAAATACCGCAAAGCATATCGGTGTAAGTTGTCTGAGAGTGAGGAAATACTGCAAAGCATATCAGGTGTAAGTTGTCTTTCTTTCTTTCTTTCTTTCTGCGTACGCAGGCTGATACTCCTGCGGACACTCCCTGTATAGCCAGGCAGTGGAGTTTTGTGTGTATGACCCTTTTCTATCCCGCCATTAAGGCAGCCATACTCCATCTTCGGGAAGGTGCATGCTATGTGTCACGGTCATCCATACCAACGGCCAAACGGCCTTCTCTTCCGAAAGTTGTGATGGGATTTTACGTGTGTGCAAGATGTTGTGCGTGCGTTCACACACGGAACCTCGGTTTATAGTCTCATTCGAAGGACTGTGTGGGGAATGGAGTCAGAATCAATGTTAACTCCGAGGGAAAAATCCCCTATCGAAATTCGAACCCGCAACCCCAGGATCACGAGTCCGGCGCTCTACCAACTGAGCTATTCCGGCCCCCAGGTGTAAGTTGTCTGAGAGTGAGGAAATACTGCAGAGCCTGTTGGGTGTAAGTTGTCTGAGAGTGAGGAAATACTGCAAAGCCTGTTGGGTGTACGTTGTCTGAGAGTGAGGAAATAGTGCAAAGCCTGTTGGGGGTAAGTTGTGTGAGAGTTAGGAAATATTGCAAAGCTATCAGGTGTGAGTTGTGTGAGAGTGAGGAAAATACTGCAAAGCCTGTTGGGTGTAAGTTGTCTGAGAGTGAGGAAATACTGCAAAGCCTGTTGGGTGTACGTTGTCAGAGAGTGAGGAAATACTGCAAAGCCTGTTGGGTGTAAGTTGTCTGAGAGTGAGGAAATGCTGCAAAGCCTGTTGGGTGTGAGTTGTCTGAGAGTGAGGAAATACTGCAAAGCCTGTTGGGTGTAAGTTGTCAGAGAGAGAGGAAATATTGCAAAGCTATCAGGTGTGAGTTGTCTGAGAGTGAGGAAATACCGCAAAGCCTATCAGGTGTAAGTTGTCTGAGAGTGAGGAAATATTGCAAAGCTATCAGGTTGAAATTGTCTGAGAGTGAGGAAATACTGCAAAGCCTGTTGGGTGTGAGTTGTCTGAGAGTGATGAAATATTCGCAAAGCATATCAGGTGTGTGAGTTGTCTGAGAGTGAGGAAATACTGCAAAGCATATCAGATGTGAGTTTCTGAGAGTGAGGAAATACTGCAAGGTCTGTCAGGTGTGAGTTGTTTTGATTGTGAGGAAATACTGCAAGGTTTATCGGGTGTGAGTTGTCTAAGAGTGAGAAGTGCCAGAAGGCCTATCTGCTCAAGGTTGTCTTAGACAGAATGGTGGGATCTTTTATGGAAACGTCACTAGGCTTTCAACATTTAACTTTTGGAAGTGTCATTTCCTGTTTTTCACTGCTAACAGCCCAATTGATGTCTTTAACTCTGACACACCTATGCACAGACACACACAGGCATGCACGCATCAACCCACAATGCAGATTCGAGCAAACATCCATGTGCGCACGTACACGCATGCATGCACGCGCGCGCACACACACACACACACACACACACACACACACACACACACACACACACACACACACACGAGAAAATTGCTATACGTTAATTATTCTTAGTTCTATGATAACTTTTTGAACATTGATAAGTAACGTCCTCTAATTTTGTGAGAAATAGTAAAACTTTGTGTCTTCAAAGGACATTTTATGCAGATGGTGAAAAGGAACCCCAAGTCAGACAGATCAGTGATAGCTATGTCACTCACCATACCTTCACGAGGACACCGGGCTGCTCATCTAATGGGAAGCGAACGAGAAGAAGAAGAAGAACTCACACATATGCACCACAGAAAAAGCCAGTGTTGACTGCTGTGTGAAAACATTATTTTCAGCTTGAGTAAAGGTTTAACGTCTTATGTGGAGCCCCTGCTGTCAGCTGTTCTTAAAGCAGTCAAATTTTCTGGAATAGAATTCTAAAAGGTCGTTATTGAGTGTCGAATTGGTTCATCCATGTATTCAGTGTCACTATTTGCTTGTGTCAATGTGGTGTATTGCTTAACTCATGCATTCTAGTTTTAGTTTGCATTGTTGTGAGATGCACCGTTCAAGAGGGTGTATGTGTTTGTGTCAGAAAATTAAGGGCTTTCTCAGTGGATTTGACACAGACTGGACCCCCCCCTCCCCCAAACGATGAGTGGGGTAGGACAACAAACTGCGTCTTAAAACCACCCCCTGCCATTCTTTCCCAACAGCCCGCGGTCCAAAAAGCATCCCTGTAAAGAGCCTGGCTGCAGCCTGGTCTTCAGTGCCTCTGCCACGCTGACGCGGCACATCATGGAAGGTGCACGGGCTGGACAGGTACAAGATCAACAGCTGCGAGGACTGTGGCAAACAGTTCCCCACGCGCTCGGCCCTCACGGTGCACCGTCGCATGCACACGACGAGCGACCCTTCAAATGCGACCTTTGCCCCAAAGAGTACCGGGCGTCCAGCAGTCTGGTTCTGCACCGCAAGTCGCACGGAGACAAGAAACCGTTTGTGTGCGAGTATTGTGGGAAGTGAGTGAGTTAGGGTTACCCATTTCTGTCTCTTTTCGTCTGACTCTCTCCTTTTTTCTCTCTGTCTCTCTCTTGGTCTTTGTCTGTCTGTCTGTCTTTCTATCTCTCTCTCTCTCTCATCTCTCAACACGATCTCTTCCGTGATTTGGTTTACTCATCGCAAAATTGTTTTCTGACATGCATAGTTTGTGTTTGTTCTTTGACATTCATTTTCAAACCGACTCATCCCCTCCGTACCCCATGCATGAAATGGGCTTTGAATTCTTACCTCAATAAATCATTCATTCATTCATCCACACATTCTCCCTATCTGTGTGTCTATTGGCGAATTTCCTTTCTGCCAATTAATTTATCCACTTCAGATCAGATGAAAAGGTGATCATCTCTGCACCAAAGGCCTGTGTATACTTGATTGAGCTTTTATGTGCAGGCACAGGCAGATCACACACACACACACACACACACACACACACACACACACACACACACCACACACACACACACACACACAGAGATTCTGCACACATGCATGCAGGCAGACAGGCAGGCAGCATGCATGCACGCGTGCACATACACACACACACATACACACACACACACCACATTTTTACGCTTGAGCATTCTCTGTCAGATTACTGTGTCACTGATAATTAAAAGTGGTAGTTTTTGAATGGATGTACTGCTTGTAACTTTGCTGGCAATGAGTTTGCTGATCAGGCAGTTTCTTAAGTTATGTTTGTAAGTAATACATGAAGTGAAAATGATAAAAACCACACAGAGAAACATCAAAGAGAATGCAGGCTGACACCCTATCTGACGCAGATTTGCGCTTAGCTCAGTGCCTTTCCAATCGTATTTTTGTGTTTTGGGTCAAGGCTGTTCAACCTTCTTGGAGGTCTGTGCTCTCGCAAGAGCTCTTTCACATTATTTTGATTTTTAGGGTTAAGTGGACTGTTCATTCTTGGCAGACATGTGTGCTGTGCCCAGTGCCCTTCTAGTTGCACCCCTCCGGGGGTTGCGACCTTGTCGTGGTCGGAGGGCTTGCGTGGTCCAGTGATCCCTTAGGCTTTGCTGGCGGGGGCATCAATACTTTAGGATAGGCTGGGTTTTTTAAAAACTGCTTCTAGGTCCGAAAAGCCAAGATGCTGTCTGGCCTAAGCATAACGTGGTAAGGAGTTGATGCCCCTGGTAGGGCTTCCCATGTCAGGCTAAGGGTGAGGATCCTGACTAAGAGTAACCCGCCTTTCTCCTTTTCTTGTTTTCTGCCTTCTTATTTGGCCCTTTTCTATCTTCGTCTCCCCTTCAAGTCTTCTTTTCCACACTCCTTTTCTCTCTGTGGTCTCCTTAAGATCCGCCGTGTTTGCCGTGCGGTGCGACCTGTGTCGGAGGGGAATGAGATCCTGGTGATTGAGAGGGCCAGCGCTCTCAACAAAATCACTTTGGCTCGGACCTCTCCTAGACAGGAAGTACACTTTGGCCCGGGTAACTAATCGGCTCCCCTTCTTGGGGCTGGGTCAAGACAGACAGTTTCCCCTGCTGGCCAAGTTAACCCCTGCAGTGCTCAGCTCTCTGTTCCCGGGAGTTGAGCATGATCAGGGGGGATAGGGTTGGTAGTTTCTGTTGGTCGTATATCTCTCCCGAAGCCTGGAAGGGGTCAAGACATTGGTTTCTTGGCCCTGGCCCCTCAGTTGGACTCCAAGGTGGGTGGGTAAGGAGAGATGAAACATACTAAACTAAACATGGCTTTATCAAAAAACATCCCCCCCCCAAAAAGAAGAGAAAGGCAGCATCCCCTGTTTCAGGAGGTCTTTATTCTGACAGCGATTCAGATACTGAGGTACGACAGAAGACAGGTTTCTGGGCTTCCTGGCTCGTGATGGAAGGGACGGAGCAGGACAGACCCCTTTCAGCTCTGAGCCCTTTTGCTATCCAAAAGGGCTTTCAAGGTATAGCAGGTGACCCTCGGTCGATCAGAGGTTGAGAAAGGGCTCCTTTCTAATTCAATGTAAATCACAGAAACAATCTGAACAGCTGCTGAAGGCAACTAAACTAGTGGACAGGGAGATCAGGGTAACTCCCACAAACATTTTAAATTCATCGAAAGGCGTGATTCGCTGCCGGGATTTATCAGGAGTCTCAGAGGCAGAAATCAAAACGGAGCTGGCATCCCAGGGTGTGACGGAGGTGCGCAGGGTGACTGTCAAGAAGGATGCAGAAAGAGTGGCCACCAACACCCTCTTTCTGACATTCTGCAACCCTGTGCTGCCTCCGGTCATCAAGTTTGGCTACCTGAATGTCCGGGTTCAGTTATATGTTCCATCCCCGTTGAGGTGCTTCAGGTGCCAGAAGTTTGGCCATGTCAGGGACCGCTGTTCAGGGCAAGAGTATGCGGTGTTTGCTGCAAGGCAACCCATGATGGGCCGTGTCAAGATCCGGCACATTGTGCTAACTGCGGTGGCGACCATTCCTCCTCTTCAAGAAACTGTCCTCTTTGGATTCAGGAATCCGCAATTCAAAGATTAAAAAACTGAAAAGAAAATTTCCTTTTTTGAGGCCCGCAAGCGGGTTGTGGGCAGTCAGACGCCGACAGCCTCTTCCTATGCTTCGGCTGTAAGGAAAGTTCCCACAGTTTCCACTCGATCAGTCCTGCTGTCAGACTGATGACTTTACGTTTTCGAAGACACTGCAAGTACGAACTGTCAACTCTGGTGGAAGCAGGCCCACCACCTCCCAACCCAAAATGACTGCCCCTGGTGGAGGCAAAAAATCCGCCACCCCTCAGACTGCCCAGCAGTCTACAACATCTGCTGCTGGGCAGATTAAAAAACAAGCAATCCCCCCTCGAACTCCTCTGTCCAGTGCCCGTGCGGGCAAGGGAGTTCAACCCAGTGTGGAGATGGTGGAGATGAGGAAGAAGCCTCCACCGTCTCCCAATCCAGACCTCCTTCTTCACCTGTTGGTAAGTCTGCCAGCAGGTCTGAAGACCATAACAGTCCAGTGAAACTAACCAACAAATTCACTCCATTGGACGCAGATGTTGAGGAGGAGATGACCTGATCTCTCTCCTTTTCGCCCTCTGCACCATGGATAGTACAATATTCCATTGGAATATCCGTGGACTAAATTCCAACTTCGAGGAGCTGCAGCTTTTGGGGCCAATCTATAAAACCTTCCGTCGTGGCTCTTCAGGAAACTCAATTCAAAGCCAGAAGACCTTTACTCTTTCTGGCTTTAATATTCTTTCTAAACCTGCACAACCATCCACGTTGGGACTGTCGGGCGGTGTTGCCCTTCTCCTACATAAAACTTTGTTGTATAGTCCTGTCGCTCTGTCTACCTCCCTTCAGGCTGTAGCTGCGAGAGTCACTCTCCACAAGACTGTGGACAATCTGTTCCCTTTATCTTCCACCTTCTGTCCCGGTTTGTCGTCAGGACCTTGTCAGTCTGATAGGGGAACTTCCTCGACCTTTTTTGCTGTTGGGTGACTTTAAACGGTCACAATCCTCTTTGGGGTGTGTCAGTACGTCATTCAGAGGTCTGCTAATTGAGGATGTCCTTTCGGATTTGGATTTGTGTTGTCTGAACGACGGATCTGCAACTTACCTCCACTCTTCCACAGGTTCACTTTCGTGTTTAGATTTGTCGGTTTGTGACCCCTCGCTGGTCCTGGACTGTGAGTGGTCTGTCCATGACGATCTGCACGGAAGTGACCATTTCCCTGTCCTTCTACAACCTGTAATAACTGAACACGTCTCGTCTCTCAACATCTAAATTATCAGAAAGCAAACTGGGATCTATTTGCAGCCTCTATTTCTCAGGAATTCCAGGACACTGATTTTCTTCAGAGTCCGGACCCCAGCAGAATCACTGACTAACACTGTGATCAAGTGTGCTAAAGCTTGTATTCCAGTGTCTTCCGATAAAACTTCCAAATTGCCAAAAACACCCTGGTTCGATTCAGAATGCCAACAAATTTCCAAAGTTAGAAAAACGGGCTCAGCGTCAGGTATACCAACGACCTTCGGGTCCCAACGCTCGAGCCCATCAGAAACTCCGTGCTAATCAAGACACACTTTTAAAATCAGTAAACGTCGGTCCTGGAGAAGCTTCTGGGTCAGGCTGACATCAAAAACTTCCAAGAAAAAAGTGTGGAACATCATTAAGAAATCAAAGGGAGAACACCTGTCCCACTGTGAACCATTCTCAAGTTTTTCGGATTCTTTAATAACAGAGAAGAAAGCAGTTGCTAATCTGCTTGCTTCAACCATTGAAAAGAATTCCTCCTCTCTAATAAATCAGCCACTTTTGTCAAAAACAAAGCCCTAAAAGGAAAATCACCTGCAACTTTTCGTCAGACAACATGGAAGACTACATCTTCCTTTCACGTTTAAACGAGCTGAAATCTGCCTTACTCTCTTGCAGCGATTCATCTCCAGGTCTAGATGAAATCATTATCAACTCTTGAAACATCTTTCCGCAAATAGGTCTGAACATCCTGCTACAGGTATACAACCATGTGTGGACTACTGGTTTCTTTCCACCTTCTTGGCGGAAAGCCCTCATTATTCCAATTCCCCAAAACCCGGAAAAAATCTTTCTAACCCATCAAACTACCGTCCCATAGCTTGACCAGCTGTGTTTGTAAATTGATGGAAAAAATGGTCAATGCTAGGCTCATGGGGGAAACTCGAAACCGATGGCCTTTTGCGAAAGAACAGTGTGGTTTCTGCAAACATCGGTCTAACAGTTGACCATTTGATTCGTCTGGAATCTACACTTCGAACGCTTTTTTTTGAACAGACATGCATGCAGTGGCAATTTTTTTCGACTTAGAGAAGGCCTACGATACCACCTGGAAGTCGGGGATACTTCATGATCTCCACGATCTGGGTTTTCGAGGTCATCTTCCGCTTTTTATTCAAATTTTTGGCAGAACGACAGTTTCAGGTCCGGGTTGGCACCACTCTCTCTGATGTCCACGAGCAGGAGTTGGGTGTTCCACAGGGGAGCATACTGTCTCCTGCCCTCTTTAGTATTAAATCAACAACATTGTTCAATCAGTTCAGCAGGGTTCAGACTGCTCATTGTTTGTGGATGATTTTGCTGTCTACGCAACTGGAAGCCTGTACCCGAGTGTCCAGCGCAGGCTCCAGCTTTGCGTAGATAAAATCCATCGGTGGGCGGATGAAAACGGTTTCACTTTTTCTCCAACAAAGACGCAGTGTATTCACTTCTATAATTTCCGTCAGTTTTTTCCAGATCCTGAACTTCGAGTAGGGAAATCTCCCATTCCAGCTGTTAAAGAGGCCACATTTCTGGGAGTCATTTTGACCAGAAACTTAACTTTCTCACCCACATCAAACACCTCAAAACTGCTTGCCAGAAAGCACTGAATAATTCTGCGGGTCGTAGCGCACACCGACTGGGGCGCTGATAAGAAAACTTTGCTGCACCTCTACAGAGCCTTGGTCCGTTCCAAACTGGACTACGGTTGTGCTGTCTACGGCTCCGCAAGATCGTCTTACCTCAAACTCTTGGACCCTATCCACCATCAAGGGCTTCGTCTCTGTCTTGGAGCGTTCCGCACCACCCCTGTGTACAGCCTGTACGCAGAGGCAGGTGAACCTTCACTGTCCAACCGCAGACTGAAACTGTCTTTGAATTATTATATCCAACTGTTCTCAGAACCAGAAAACCCTGCCTATGACTGTGTCTTTGACCCTCCGTTCCAAAGTAATTTGAAAACAACCGAAATGTATTCCGCCGTTTGGTCTTCGTATGCAGCCTCACGTGCGGAATGCAGGTATAGACCTGGGAGTAGTTTCCGATTTTTCCAAGTTTCCGGATCAACCTCCCCTGGACCTTTTTCACACCAGAGATTCGTTTCGATCTTGCAGCTTTTCGCAAAGAGTCTACCAGCTCTCTGGCGTACAAGGCTTTGTATGCTGAGCTCTGTTCCAAATTCCATCCAATCAAAAAGTTTTCACTGACGGTTCCAAGTCTGAGGATGGAGTGGCCTGTGCAGCCTACTGCCCTGGGGCTCCTTCTCAATACTGTTGGAACATATACATTCCGATGCTTCTGTCTATTCTGCTGAACTTACTGCTCTAGTACTGGGTTTGAAGATAATCTCACATTCTTCGAAGAGGGACTTTCTGGTTCTGTCGGATTCGCTGTCAGCTTTGGAGGCCATAGCTGGCCGCAACCTTCAGCATCGAGAACTTTACTTTTTTTTGAACTTTTTAGCAAGTTGAAGGCGGACGGTTACAACATTACTCTTGCTTGGGTTCCTGGCCATGTTGGCATCGGCGGGAACGAAATGGTTGATCGTTTAGCCAAGAACGCCCCAAGAGAGAAATGTCCAACGTTTATTATCCCCTGCTCAGATGTGAAACCCAAAATTAACGATTAGGGGAGAGACCTCTGGCAGGAGGATTGGAACACACAGACGAGTAACAAACTCTTTCAGATCCGTCCAAACCTTAAGGACTTCCTCCCATCTACGTCGGGTGGTCGTAAAGAGGAAACGGTTCTGTGCCGGCTGCACACCGGCCATTCGTATTTTACCCATTCTTACCTTTTAAAGAGTGAAGAAGCTCCGTGGTGCATTCCATGTCATGCACCACTCACAATGAAACATGTTCTTTTAGAGTGTTGGGACTGCACGATGTGAGACACAAACATTTTACAGCGGAGTCCATGAAGATCCTGTTTAGGGATGTCCCGCCTGACGTGATCCTTGAGTTTTTGAGAGAGATTAACATTTTTCATCTGATTTAAGATTTTACGGCAGAAAGATTTTTAACAAAGTTTCTGGTGCATTTGTAGACGATGTCATTTAACGAGATGTGTGAAAGTTTTTTTTTTTTTTTTTTTAATGACTGGTGATTTGATTTTAACGTGGTGACAGCCCTGATGTGGCCCTTTGCGGTCGGCTGGGCTTTAAGCAACATTATCTTATCTTATCTTATCTTCTAGTTACATTTTTTGTTTTTTTGTAACCTTTTTTCCCCCTCCCCTGATCTAAGCTGTTTGTGTGCGTTTTCTGATGCAGGGGTTTCACCTGCCCAAACAGCCTCCGTCGTCATGTACGCTGTCGACACACCGGGGAGAAGCCGTACATGTGTGACGTGTGTGGGTCCACCTTCACTGATCACAACCAACTGCTGAATCACTCCAAAGCCCATGGGCACGGGTATGTGGGGGGTGTGTGTGGTCCAGTCATACCACCTTTCCCCCACAGGGCTCACACTTCCATGCAAATTTTTACTGATTTCAAGGAAAATGTAAAAATGATAGTCTGCAGAAAAAAAAATATGGGCAAAAAAAAGATCAGTGAGAAAGGGGGAAAAAAAGGAAGCAATGGAATGCATGGAATGCTGCTCTTGTTATCAGTATGCTAGCAAATGTCAGCTAGCAGATGTCAGCGACATCACAAAATCTCGTGTAAACTTCTACACAAGAGTGGACAGGTTCCATTTTGTCTACCTGGTAGAATTCAGATCACTGTCATGCATCAGCGAGATGTTCCAGAGGGGAAGGAGACTGAACTGACACAAAAGCTTTAGCAACGGATGGCCCTGGGTTCTTAGCTGGATCGAAAATGTGGTGAAGGATACACCATTCGTTCTCAGATTTGTGTTGGATTGTACCATTTTGAAAGCGAGCTTCCAACATTTTCCTGGGAGAAGGGGGGGGCATGCCCATCACATCTCTGTAGAACATCAGTGATTTATTTATTTTATATTTTTATTTTTTTTTGCTTTTCTTCTGTGGGAACCCTCCCATTGTTTACTGAAAAGTCCTTTTTTTTTTTCCTTTGTGATCTCATCTTCTTTGCACTCTTAGTTGCATTACTACCATGTTGCTTAGTTTGACTCCTCCAGATATGGACAGGCCCAGGTTTATCCTGTTAGTGCCATAGCACCTGAAGTTCACAGGATAGTCATGCGGCAACTTGCTAGAGGAGCCACCGCAATGCTGATTTAAAAAATCCCTTCTGCTTATTTAAAGAGTTTACTCTAAATTTTTGGTTCTTGTTCATGAGAGAAAAAAAAGTGGAAAAAATAAATTGAAAAACCCTTTCCCCAGGGTTTTTTTTTGTTAACATTTTTTTTTCAAAACTTTTATTGTAATGTTTTTACTATTTAGAAGGTATTGAAAGAACAGATCAGTGATTCTCAGAGCTGCCAACCCTTCTGGGTTTCGCCGGATTTTCTTCCGGTCAAAATAATTTCTTCCGATCTTCGGCTAAAA
>JAFLJL010002965.1:15000-21288 GCA_018398815.1 Conus ventricosus
AAGTTCAAGAGCGATGGATTCTGCAAAAGAAAGTCTCAAGATCAGAGAAATAACAGGACACACACAGACCAACAGACAAGGACTGGGGGTGACCAAAACTGAATGGTGGTCAAAGGCCAAAGGAAAAGCCAAAAGAGACATGATGATTCAGGAGATGAGAAAAGAAGAAGACCAAAAAAGACTCCAAAAAGCAGTCCAGCAGAGCCAGCAAGGGCAATGGACAACGTGGGAGAATGCACTCCAAAGAAGTCTAACTTGGAATGACATTTGGCACATGGCCCCTCTCAGGATCAGCTTCATTCTCAGATCTGCATATGACCTTCTGCCCTCAAATGCAAACCTGGTGAAGTGGGGGAAAACAGACGATCCTGCATGCCCCCTCTGCCATGAAAAACAAACAGTGGAGCATGTTCTAAGCTCATGTAAAGTAGCCCTGGCTCAAGGAAGGTACACATGGAGGCACAACCAAGTGCTCAAAGAGATTGTACAAGTAGTCTGGGCTAGTACCAACACCACAAAAGGGAGAATCAGGACTCCAAAAGCACCCGCAACATTCTTCACGGCAGGAGGCAGCAAATCATGGCCAAGAACAACAGTGCCACTCGAAACATGCAGGCAGAGTCTGCTGGATGGGGCAGATGACTGGGAGTGCACTGCAGACCTCCCAGAATGGAAGAGTCACCCAGAGATCATCAGCAAGAGTGGCATGAGACCAGACATAGTAGTCCACTCTAAGTCAACCAAGCAGCTGATCATGATCGAGCTCACGGTGCCATATGAGAACAGAATGGAGCAGCTCAAATCTACAAGACTGAAAAGTATGCTGATCTGGCAAACAGCCTGAGGAGAGAAGGCTATCAGGTCAAAGTCCTCACTGCAGAAATTGGAGCTAGGGATTTGTAGGAACGTCTGCATACAGCCTCATGAAACAGCTCTCAGTTGCAGGGAGGGAAAAAACCAGAGCCCTGAAAGCAATGGCAGAAGCGGCAGAGAGGTGTTCAAGCTGGATCTGGTCAAGGAGGAACAAAAGTGAACTTCATAAGGCTTAATTTCCCTACAAATATCAGGTGTCCCTGTGCTCAGTGGTTAAAGCGCGAGTCATTAAGTAGAAAATGAGCATGTCCAGAGGTCATGGGTTCGAATCCCAGCCATGGCTCGTCCCAAGATGGGGAAAAAAACCAGGGGGCAGCAGAGGGACATCCGGAGTCATGAACCGGGTGTGGCCCAACCCCCTAGAGTGTCAGGAGATAAGGGCCGAAACACTTGCTTGAAGGGGGCTTCTCTTCTGAGGACTCTCTGCTGCCACGCTCTCCACGAGTTTCTTTCTACTTTTTGTTCGTTTCTTGCAAATCCGACCAATCATTTCTAGTTCACCAACCCAAACGGACAAATTTCTATTTAAAGAAAAAAAGGAAAGGAAAAAAAAGAAAAAAGAAAAAAATAGACCCCCAAGTCTTGGCGGTAAATCATCGCCTAACAGATGACAAAAGGGAAAACCAGATCTTGGTTTTTGGGATTTTCCTTCTTTTTTTTTTTTGTTTTGGATTGTTTTGTTTCCGTTTGTTTGGTGTTGTTCGACGAACTGAAAGACGTTTTTTCTCTTTTGATTTTTTTTTTTTCCAGGAGCGTGCGAGCGAGCGCGTGCCGCGCCCTGAAAATGACGGACTTAACCTTATATGGGCATCGGTGTAAAAGAGCGGGTAGGGGAGGGTGGGAGGAGGGAGGGGAATGTGGGTAGGGGAGGGGTTTCCGCGGATGTTGTGATCTTGGTTCAAGGTCGAGCACACACACACGTACAAACAAACACGTAAGCTCCAACGCACACACGGATTCACACAGACAGAGACACAGACACACACACACACACACACACACACACACATCCTACCTGCCCGCCTCCCCCCCCCCCTCCCCCCGCCCTGTCCCCTCTCCATTAATATGTCACAGAATCGCCCCCCCCCCCCCCCCCGCCCACCCCCCACCCCACCACCACCCTTCGTGACACCACCGACCATGAAACGCTGAATGATCTCTGATCACACAAACCAGGGATCATAACGGAACAGGTCTTAGGCCCTCAAACCCCACCCCACCCTCACCCCAACCCACCCCCTCCTCTCCCCTTTCCCCTCCAACCCTTCCTCCCCCGCCTCCTCCCCTCCCCCCACCCTCCTGCCCCTAAGACACTCCCCCCTCCCCTTGTTTTCGAAATCTACCTCTTCTTACCCATCACATCTATGT
This sequence comes from Conus ventricosus, assembly GCA_018398815.1. Taxonomy (NCBI): domain Eukaryota; kingdom Metazoa; phylum Mollusca; class Gastropoda; order Neogastropoda; family Conidae; genus Conus; species Conus ventricosus. The sequence continues at coordinate 17,242 of JAFLJL010002965.1, forward strand.
GAAAATGAACTCTCAGGATCAACCCAGTTAGTTAGTTATCCTTACGTTCAGATTCAGCGTCTGTTCGAGGGCCGGAATAGCTCAGTTGGTAGAGCGCCGGGCTCGTAGTCCAAGGGTTGCTGGTTCAAATCTCCGTCGGGCCGTTTCGGTACGGGGGGATTTTTCCCTCGGAGTTAACATTGGTTCTGACTCCTTTTCCCATACAGTCCTTCGAATGAGACTATAAACCGACGATCCGTGTGTGAGAACGCACGCATAGCATCATGCACACACGTCAAATCCCATCACCAACTTCCGGAAGAGAAGGCCAATTTGGCCGTTGGTATGGATGACACGTTATACATAGCATGCACCTTCCCCGAAGATGGAGTATGGCTGCCTTAATGGCGGATAAAAAACGGCCATTCACACAAAAACTCCCTTTGTAGGGTAGATGGGATTAATCCTTGCCTGTCCATATAGGGAGTGTTTGCAGGAGTATCAGCCTGCGTACGCAGAAGAAGAAGAAGAACATCTGTTGGTCAGTATCTCAGGTACTATCACTGTCGGAGATAAGCAGCGTGAAAAAGAGCTTTATTTATTTATTTTTTCAAAAGAATTGTCAGTGATTGCACAAGACAAAAAACATGGACAAACAGATTACTGCAAGATAAAAAAAAAAAAAACACGACGCGCGTGTTTCGGCCTCGTAGGTCTTCTTCAGGTAAAAAAACAACAACATAGTCTAGAAACAAAAAAAGACAACAACAAAAAAGAAAACCATGTGAGATAATGAACACGCAGAGCAAACTCTCACTTAGTATCTTCTCAGAGTCATCGCAAGATGGGTGTAGAGAGCTTGTAAGAAACAGTGCGCTCCTTTTCGCATAATGTCGTTTCGCAACCTGTCGCTTCGCATAAAGCCGTTCTGCATAATGCCGTTTTGCATACTAACCTACGAATGCCTGCCCTTTCGCATAAAACTCGGCAATGGGTTCATATGCACTCTATCACTCAAGAAAACGAGTCAACAAACTTTAATCCCATTCATTTACACAGTAATTAAAAAAGCCAGTCGCTTTGCACGCCGTTTTGCAAGAGCCGGGTGGAAGAGGCGAAAGAGATTGCTTACTTCTTGGGAATAAATAATCTAATATCTCTCCTCTCGTCAGTAAAAGTCATTAAAAGTGGATGCATATGAGCAATGGTCCAGCAGTTGCACTAACGTCTTCTCTCCAGCAAGATAGTCATTCTTGATTTCTTCTAGCCTCTGGTTCCGTCTTCTGACCGCCACTCTTTTGGTCCTTCCAGTCTGGTGTCCGGCTCTCATCATTTGCAAATCATTTTCAATGCGGACCTGCTCTTTTTGAAGATTGTGAATGATTTTGAAGACGTTTGATGAGCAGAACCGACTAAGGCTTTGAGATTCTTGTGCCATGACTCCAAGGCATTGTTGGTGCGGATGCTGTTCTGTGACGACATGTTGTCAAAATGATTCCACATCACGCGAGGAAAGCGGCTTGTGACGTCATCCATGTACGTTGTCACAAAGTAATCGGTGAAGGCAGTGCATAGAGGATCATCTTCAGCGGTCGCTTGCAGGTCAACCCAAGCGTCATCCAATTTGTCCAAGGGAACAAAGGCCAGTGCTGCACAACGTCTGATGTACTGTCTGACACTAGGGTTTTCTCTGTACACCTGAGCTCCTCCCAAAGCTTGAACTTTTCTCCAAAGTGCCTGCCCGTAATGGAACAAGCATCCATTCATTCTGGCATCTGGAAATTCCTGTCTCACGGCAGAAATAATCCCCTGCTCATAGTCAGACCGAATGACTGTCGGAGAAAACTGCAGACCAAGGTTTTGAGCTCTGGTCTTGAGAATGCGAAACAGTCTCTGGTATGTATTTTGAGATTTATCCGGCAGCAGTGAGAATGCCATCGGAGCACTTTGCCATAGACCTCAACATGGAAGGTGAAGAGCTGGCAAAAGAGTCTAGGGCAAGTGTAAAATGTTCCATCAACGAACACAGCAGGAGCAGAGCACAATCTTGTCAACGAATTGTCGGTTGCAAAAAGTAATATCTTATCTTCGTCGCCATCATCCGACTGTAAAAAATCCCGCCCATCGGGCATTTTCTTGGCACGCTCTGGTAAGTTGATGGTGGATCTTGTGGTGGGCAGTGCCGGCGTATTTCTCCTACGCTCACGGTACATGATGGGTTAACGGACTTGAAAGCAGGCATTTTAGAGGTCATGTATTCCACATCATCAGCATTGGAGTTTACTTCAGCCAGGGCTCCTGCAAGGACTTCCTTGTAAACCCCTGCACAGGTTTCTCTGGCTCCTCTGCTACCCTCTGTTTCATGGTGTTCACGACGCTGATGCGTTTCATGGTTCCAGGCGATGTGGGAGGGTGCTCGTGATTGGATGGTTCCTGAAAATCGGAGACCTCAGTTCAATAGGGCACAGCCCCCTTTTGGAAAAAATATGCATACCAATGAGTTACACAAACTTTCAAATTTTGTTAAGACACAGCAATAGCTTTCATGTGTGTGTGTGTGTGAGAGAGAGAGAGAGAGAGAGAGAGAGAGAGAGAGAGGAGAGGAGAGAGAGAGAGAGAGAGAGAGAGAGAGGACTTGAACTCACTTTCAGCAACTCCTGTTCCTGCGTAATGCATGTTGATTTGCAGGCGTTCGTGGAACAGCGCCAGTACTTTTTGCCATTGACAGCCTTTATGATACGAAACTTGTATCCTTCAATAAAAAGGCCTTGCCCTCCTCGCTTTGTGATTACGAACTCCATCCTGACTGACTGGCAACAAAGACATGGACAGATAGACAAAAACTGTAGGAATTCTGCTCATTTCAATTTACTTTTCTTTTGTCCTGTCAGGTTGAGTAAAACTCGATTCAATCACTTTAGCACTAACATAGCACCGTTCACCTGCGTTATGTTTTGTCATGCCGTGAAGTCCTTTTTTCCCGTTCATTGTTCTTTTGTCCTATAAGGTTGAGTTTCACTCTCGATTCAATCACTCAAAGCACAGTCATTGAAGGACAAAAGTACGCCCTAAAAGTACATTTTATGCGAAACAACAGTAACATTCTATGCGAAGCGGTATCTTTCAAGCGAAGACACGCTTGGCTTTCCTCGGCCGGCTTGATCAAAGGATTATGCGAACCGGATTATGCGAACAGATGGAACCCGTAAGAAAGCTTAAAGCAGGCCAAATTAGAGGGCTTGGAGGGGGGTGGGGTGATGATGGGAATGAGAGAGTGTGTGTGTGTGTGTGTCGAGGGGGGGGGGGGGGGGGGGCGGATAACCGGTGTTCTTGCTCACTACCACTGAGCCAGCCCCCCGACCACACGGAGACAAGCTATTGTTTTGATGCCCCCCTTTCCCCCTGCTCCCCCCCCCCCCCCCCCCCCCCCCCCCCCCACACACACACATACGCCAAAGCCAGCCAGTTAGCCTTCTCCCAGAATCCAAACAAACCAATTACATGGGTCCTGGGAGTGAAAAGCCCCCACCCCCACCCCCACCCCACCGTGTCCAAGACAAACAAACTCCCCGCTCCCCGCCGACAGAGGAGAGAGGAGAGAGAGAGAGAGAGAGATGAGAGAGAGAGAGAGAGAGATGGGGAAAAGAGAGACAGAGACAGAAGATATATATATATAATATATATATATATATTTATATATATATATATATATATATATAATATATATATATATGACACTGTCATGAGTCGGCCGAATGTTCTCGAGCATTTAGGCAAATTAAGGTAGTTTGCTGTTGTTGAGAGCAAGTCCTTGGGTTCTTCAAGTGTGCGAATTCAGGCATCACCAGGGGGAATACCCCGAGTCGCATACTGAAGGAGGGAGAGCTACTGGGAAGTGTTCGCATGTCCGAGGGATAGGGACAAGTAGTTGCGACCTGCCGGTCCTGGGTAGAGGAGTGTCAGTCTGACCACTGGCTGGCTATTCACTGGGTTCTCCAGTGGGCCTAAGGAAGGCGATTTCAGGACCCCGAGGGATCAGCCGGGCGCAGTCCTGTTGAGGAAAAGAAT